>JAVTVY010027414.1:0-11413 GCA_036873755.1 Hanleya hanleyi | reverse complement strand
AAATTCCCTGTTTCTTGCCATGCTAGGTGAACTGGCTTATGGGTAATTTCAGAGGTGCGATCTATCCAAGCGGTATGGTTTTCATTACAACACCCCTGCGCAAAATGAGAGAATGACTGAAAGTTCCGCGTCACTCCGTTTATTGAATGCGCTATGAAGTAGTTCGACCTAGTTAAGAATAATTTCTCTGAATTAATCTCACGACGAGCCGTTTCTAGGTGCAGATATTGAAGAATATGTCGAATGCGTTTCATGGACAACACTTCTGCTGATATCTTGAGAGATTTTCTTCGAAAGATTGTGTTTTGTCTGTAAACTGGTCAATATGGCACAGGTCGTAGTCACGGAATATGCCCACTTCATCTTCGGTTCTGATAGCCAATGAAATACACCGAATTTACGAAAAGACGTCATGTTTTAAGATCGGCTGAACCGCACTGCCAAAATTATAGTGCAGTCCCGGTGAGAGAGTTTGAAAAGGAGAGACGAGGAGGCAGTTTCGTTTCGTTCCATCAGTCGACTGGAGAGTTTTGACACTGTGCGAGTGTGACATTCGGACAGATCGAGGTGTGTAAAACGTTTTATACCCGTCACTGAATTCATTACTTGTTTCCCGGCGCACACGTGTTAATATTATCAAATAAATGAATGTTGCAAGTTTCCGCGCTACTGCGTGACTGAAAGCATGCACATGGCATGATTGAAAGCCGCCGTTTTGTGTGCTAAGTTTGAAAACATTTCTTGCAAGGAAAACTTGATTTATTTCATCAAGCGAAAGCATCCTTTTTACTGCAATTTTCAAATTGACTGATCTTATCGTCCTGCATCATTTGTCATCCAGCAAAAGTAATGTTCTTGATTCTTACCATATCCGAAATGACAGCTCGTTGAACAGGTCAGGGAAAAGGACTAACTGGGATATATATCCCAATTGGGATAAAATATCGCAATTTGAATATTTTTTCCATACTTCCATATGTTCAAGCTGGCATATTGTGCTAGTAGTTCTTCTGTTCGTTTAAAGACATACAACAGTGGTTATTGATGGGAAGTATACTGCAACAACAACATCAAAAAGTATTGCACGTAATTGCAATTGCACAGATAATAATGTCGACGAGAAAAGGTCAGCAAAATTATACAATCGTATTGTCAGTTTTGTGAAGTATAGATTCTATCTTGTTTTTGGTAGTTTTGATGCCGAAATCCGACATTGCCGTTTAGTATGAAAATCGGTGAAAATATCCCAATTAGGATATATTTCAATATCCAAACTTTGATTTAATATCTTAGGTGGGATATATACCCAATCTTAATAAATTAATATCCTATCAATGCTCCCCAATCGTATATGTCGCTATGTAGGATCTTACTGATTTCAATTGAATTCAACCTCGCCACCAGGGGTCGCTCTCCGCTGGAAATTTGGCCGCTCCGACGAACCCCTGGGACGACGGTCGCTGAAAATTGGTCCCATAATACATTGAAAAATTCTTTCACGTGGCCCCTTCCGGTTCCATTGGAACATATCCTATTCTTTATAGAACGTCAGTCATGAGTCATTTTCATGGCCAGTGTCATAACGTCATGACGTCAGAATAAAAAAATGTTTCGCAAGAATGCATAAAGAATTCTAGTAGGCTACGTCATCTTTCAGACGCGCGCTCGTAACATTCATGACGTCGGGACGTCGGCTTGATCCCACAGATACGCTCTCGTTATGTTCTAAATTCTAGGGTTTTGTTTTCTATCCAATGCCCGATCGTACTGCCGAGCGCCCTCCCAGAGCATAGTAGGGAGGACAGGACCGGATAGCTCTGGTTTCGAGATTGAATTGAATTCTGTGTTCGGAGCGCCCAGCTCATGAATATTTAATAGTCTTATGACATCACAACCGCATTTTAACTACTTTACTTGAGTCGGGCAGGGGGGATAGGTTCATGGACTCAAGGTTACGTCAAGGACGAGTCCATAATTCTACCCCGCATTATGGAGCCAACCTGGCGGGTGGGCGGCAACATCAGAAGATTCCCCCACAGCTTGGCGTGTGCTTCGGCTGAGCCAACCAGAAAGCACTTGTCATTACGTTCCCTTCAAAGCACTATGAAAACCTCTCGGGATCGGTCAACACGCGCCTTACTGCAAGCCGGTTAGATCCTAACAGCGACATATCCAAATGGGGAAGCCGTTGGGATTTAATTTTAATTAGATTGGATATATACCCCACTTAGTGCTTTGCTCTGACCTGTTGAAGTTGACAAAATAATTTTCCGTTTGGGCCAGGCAGTGGAGGTAAATTTATTTTTTGATGTTAATAATGGTTTTCTGTGTCTGTGATTGAAATTTTTAGTAACGTAAGGGTAGTTTTTCTGTGTGCAATTGCTGAATGGATTTTAAAATAATTATTCGATGTACCGGTAGGCATACGTGTAATCTTGAAGAAGACCTATAGGCTACTTATATTATTTTCTGGTTGTCAATTGCCACACAAATAAATTATGAATATGAATCAGATTCAGTGACTTCATTCTTGTACATGTCTACAATAACAATGTCATTGAGCTTTGGCTGCAGGTTGCTGTGTGCATGAATACATAAACCATGAATGAAAGCCGATCTGCTTCCTGGGCAACAATGTTCACTATGATGCGGACACCGACCTCTGCAATATTGTAGGGTACTTACTACCAAAATGTTATCTTGTTTAGTTCAGATAATATACAATTTTTAATCTTCGGTGTTGTGTTCTTTATCGGGGAAAGGTAATTTCATTGGGTTGTCAAACAATTGTGATAACAGTTGAACGCCTCAACAAAATTGTTTCCATCGTCCACTGGTACCACATATGCAACTCTCATTTGCCTAGACTTTCTTTACAGTATTGATGAAGTCTCTTCAGTAATAAGAGCTAAGCTTCACAAATTCACATCACGTATGCAACGAGAGACACATCAGAAATATATTGAACAGGACCAATTCCTTCCCTGTTTTTTAGCAGCCTTGGATGCTTTCATTCTAATGAAGTACCTTTGAAGTGTGCCAATATTTTTCTCTGTTGTTGAAGTGCCTTTCAAGTGTACTCTTCAGAGGCACTTCTAGGCACACTTCACATGAAGTGTGACACTTCTGGACAGTAAGGGAACTCTTCAAAAGACCCAGTCAGTTAAGACGGCATCAGCGTTTGATTCATGGTCCATCACCACGGTATGAGCGACAACTTCCCACTAAAGAGGCACCCAGGAGGGTCAGACCTAGTGAAGATGAGCCCGGGGAGACGAATGCCACTCGTGATGCGATCACGGAGAGCCCGCCTATACCCACAGTTCAGAAGGGCCTAAATATCCAGCCGGTCCCTAGCATTACTGTTCCCAGTCATACACCTGACAACAACGAACATTTTCTGGAAGATGCAGCGGATGTTCCTAGCGATCTCTTACAGGACGCCCATCCAGTGAGTGACATCTATCAGCGCCATTGGCCCATGATACGGCACTGTTTCCACCGTCATCGCCATATTCAAGATATCTACAATTTCCGACTGACCGACCTCGCCCGTCTATGCAGCTACGTGGAAGCCATCTTCAACGATCAATCTATGGCCTTCAAGTTGAATCTGGCGTTTGGTTATGTGCTGCAGCATAAGGATTACAACACATATAAGGGAAGTGGGAAGAGGTGCCGACATACTGACTGCGTCACATGACTTCACAGAATAGTCTTCTGGTTAACCTATTCTAAAGCACACACCAAGAATCTAACGATTCGTGATATGTGTTGTATCTCAGGTACGCTTTTATTGTACAGATCAAGTCCGATACTTTTACCCGAGCAGTAATATCCTGGTATTTGACCAACCATATACCATCACGGATAGGGCGTCGCTAGAGCCCGTGGTGGATCAAGTGGACCAATTGGATGTCTTGGAATGGGCCCAACAACAACGCCCCAACACCCAATGGGTCGTAGAGAGGATGACCAATGTTGCGTTGTTCGTTACCAAGCTGATCCACCACCCCATCGGATGAATGTATTCACCCATGCACGGATAGACACTCAGAATGCGCAAGCAACTATTTGAGGATATGTTGCTTCAACGGTATCCTGGCCTGCCCGACGACGATTAGAACAAACGGTTCAGAGCGAACATGGCCGAAGATGGAACTTTCTGAAATGGCGGCCTCTGATTGGACAAGAAGCTACTTGTATTGTAAACATACCCAACGCAGCTCCTGATGTACGGAGGGGATAATAAAATGATTGATCTGTCATCCTTGTTGTTGTTGTTCTCTCACCGGTCTACATCATTCGACATTGTACAGAGTACATGTTCATTGAGAGAGAGAGAGAGAATTATGGTTTAACGTCGAATTCCGCAATATTTCAGCTAAAAAGCGACATGAACAGAGAGCATGTACATGGATTTGAACAGAGTATGGTTACATGGACGTGAACAGAGTATATGTAGAATGACATGCACAGAGTACATTTACATGGACAAGGAACATGTACATTGACAGTGCATGTACATGAACAGATTACATGTACAGGCAAATAGTACATGTGCATGGATATGCACAGAATACATGGACCTGCGCAGAGTACATGTACATGGACATGCACAGAGTACATGAACTTGCGCAGAGTGCATGTACATGAGCATACACAGAAGTTTTTGTACATGGACTTGCTCAAAGTACATGGACAGGGTACATATGGATAGATTACCTGTACATGGACAGTGTGAAAACAATAGCCAATTTCGTTTTACCGTCCATTATCTGAGCAGTTAAAGGACGGAAAGCTAACATTTATTTCTTAAATACAGGGAAGTTATTGTCTAATACAGGACAGATATGGTATAATACGGGACAGATATGGTATAATACAGGACAGATTCGATAAAATACTGGACAGATATGGTACATAATACAGAGCATGTATTGTATAGTACAGAACATATATTGTATAATACAGAACATATATTGTATAATACAGGACATATGGTACAATAGAGGACAGATATGGTATAATACAGGACAGATATTGTATAATACAGCACGGATATTGTATAATACCGCACGGATAGGGTATACGACAGCACAGATATGGTATAATACAGGACAGATATGGTATAATTCAGCACAGATATGGTATATGCGGGACAGATATGGTATAATTTAGGACAAATATTGTATATGATACAATACAGGACAGATATGGTATAATACAGCACAGATTTGGTATAATACAGGACAGATACTGTATAATACAGCGAAGATTTGGTGTAAAACAGAACATATTGAATAATACAGGACATATATGGTACAATACAGGACATATTGTATAGCACAGGACAAATATTGTATAACACAGGACCTATATGGTATAATACAGGACAGATATTGTATAATACGCAACAAATATTGTAAACACAGGACAGATATGGTATAATACAGCACAGATATGGTATAATGCAAGACAGATATGGTATAATAGAGGACATATATTGTATAATACAGGACATATGGTACAATACAGGACATGGTATAATACAGCACAGAATTGGTATAATACAGGGGAGATACTGTATAATACAGCACAAATTTGGTATAATACAGAACATTATTGTATAATACAGGACAAATATGGTACAATAGAGGACAGATATTGTATAACACAGGACAGATATTGTATAACACAGGACAGATATGGTATAATACAGCACAGATATGGTATAATTCCGGACATATATGGTATAATACAGCACCGATTTGGTGTATTGCAGGACAGATATGGTATAATACAGCACAGATATGGTATAACGCATGACAGATATGGTATAATAGAGGACAAATATTTTATAATACAGAACATATATTGTATAGTACAGGACATATATGGTACAATACAGCACATATTTGGTATAATACGGGACAGATACTGTATTAATACAGTACAGATTTGGTATAATACAGAACATATATTGTATAATACAGTACAGATTTGGTATAATGCAGGACAGATGGTATCATCACACCCTGCAGGACGCATTCGGGCCAAGGATGGTCCATCTCTACACCAAACACCCTCCTTCATCGCCGACAAAATGCCCACTTTAGCTACTACTCCTACCGATGACATCACCAATGACGTCACAGATGACGCGAACATCCCTCAAATCGGGGTCTGCACCACGAGAGCTACAAGATGACACCTCCCGCGACACAGTCGAATCAATAGTGGTCCATTTCTACCCCAAATACCTTCCTTCACTTACCCAAAATGCCCACTTTCACTACTACTCGTACTGATGACGTCTCCGATGACGTCACAGATGCTGTGGGCATCCCTCAAATCGGGGTCTACACCCCGCGAGCTACAAAATGACACCTCCCACGGACCCATAGTGGCCCATCTCTACCCCAAACACACCCCCACGCATCCCCAAAATGACCACTTTACTTACTACACCCAACTGCGCATGCGCCGATTGACGCGACTTGCAATAAAAAGACGCCACCCTGACTCTACCCCACATACCCCACAAAAGCTTCACTTTGACACCTCCCACGACGCATTCGGACCAATAGTGGTCCATCTCTACCCCAAACACACCCCCACAATGCCTGCTTTATATATTACGACCAGACTGCGCATGCGCAGAATATTGAAAACGGACGATACATTCGTCCAGTCGGGGGCTCCTCCACGAGAGCTTCGAAATAAGACCTCATATGACACCATAGGACCACTAGGGGCTCACCTAGACCCCAAAACGTCCACCCAGTATGGACCTACCCCCCATAATAGCCAGTGGGCTTATGGGCCAATATACAGACCTACCCGGTACCTGGACTTTTCGAAAAAGTATTTGGGACTACTTTCTGTCCGCGGAAGCTTTTTCCCACGACCGCATCACCGCCAGACTGCATCACCGCGGACGAATACATGCCCCATGCACTTGACCGTCACGTGACCTTCACAAACGAGACGGCGCATTATTGAGACGGCGCACACCTTTGCCGGTACTATAATGCACTTGACCTCTACGCCAGATTCTTACGCCAGGTCAGTGTTGTTTTAAATACTGTGACCCTACTACTTCCGTCAGTCTTCGCATTAACAGTCGTAGGTTATTAGAAACATGGCATTTGACTGGAAGTTTTGGGGGTATATGTGAATCATCTTTGATCCAAATTGGTCGAGTGTGGTATCACATTGAAGCGTTCACGGGGTGGGGTCCGCCTGGTGTGTTTTGTTTTGGAATTGAAGTCAATCTGCGCATGTGCAGTCGGGCAGTGGAAGAAAAGGGTCATTTGAGTGAACGTTTTGGGGGTAGAGGTGGACCATGCGTTGTCCAAATAGGATGTTTGTCGTGTCATATTGAAGAGCTCGCAGAGGAGAAACAGACTGACATGTCTTTAATGGAAGTGTGGTCAGTCCGCGCCTGCGCTGTCAAGGAGTAGCAGAAAAAAGCGCGTTCGGGTGGATCATCCGTGGTCCAACTGAGTTGCGTGGGGTTTGAAGCGCTCGTGGTGGAGAGTTCGACAGGTGTGATTTGTGGTGGAAATACTGTCAGCTACGCATGCGCAGTCGTGGGCCTTTGATGTGTCAGTTTTGGTTGGGATTTGGTTGGGATTCGGCCCCCAACAGAACTGTCTGTCCTATTTCCAGAACGACAACAACTGGTGGGCTGACACTCTGTGAATGTGTAGTTAATCATAGTGGGGTCATTGTGAGCCATCTTCCTCCCGAGCCGAGGAACATCAGTAGATTAAAAATGGCGACCATGTGGGGTACCGGTATCAGAAAAATGATGTTTTTGTCATTTTTCTTGAAAATTCCGGATTTCCTGCGAGGGAAAAAGCTATTGTATTTCACCTAGGTGATTATTTACTGATATATCATGCAGTTTTTGCGAAGAAAACACATCAGAAAATCTGACCGAAAAATCTTCCCCAAAATACCTGTTTGAAAATGACGTCACTGAGACGTCATCATAGTGGCCATCTTGGATTTTTCACATTTTCTGGTAAAGTCGGACTAAAACACTCCTATTATTCCTCAAGTTAGGAAACACATGAAACTGCTTTTTGATGTACATAGACCTGTTACTTCCCTTCCTTTCCCATGCGGACATGTGGCGTTTACCATTTTGCTGTCAAATTGTGTCTAAATATAGATATGATTGGCCGCTTTTCTGCAGTCGTCGTTTGTACATATATATTTTTTAGTCGATGATGTTTGAACATTTAACTGCATAATAATCAATTTAGTAGTCGTATATACATCACCGGATATCCTCCAAGTTTATAACATTTGATTGGTCAGTTTATATATTCAAATGAAAATCCACCATATTCATTGGCTTATGAAGAAATTCGGAAGAAAATGCAACCAATCGCAAAGTTTCTGTGATGATTCATTTACTTTCGTGTATGCTTTTATGAAGGATACTGCATGTATATTCATTCGATGTTGGGTCATTTTCGAACTTAAAGAAGACGCACTGTTCGTGTAGCTTCTTACAGTGATTGTTCTAGTATTAACACGGAACTCTTTTTGTACATATGTGTATTCAATCGCACATTTTACAACTACACATTTAGCTGTATTGATATTCGTATATGTTCCCATTTTGTTTTACCTACATTTAATACAAAGCCTCTGTATATACGTGCATATTATATCAACGGTTTTATATATTCTACGACTATATAATATTACCGAGAATCCTGAACAATTTCTTCTCCCAACAGTGATCCCCAGGCCATTTGGATTCCCCTCTAAAATCCTTGTGTATATATGTATTTGCGACTGAATGCTGTTTCTACGTTAAACGATAGTTGTGACGTCACACTATTCAGCAACTGTAGATTATTTTTCCAGAATGTACTTCAGCCACTACATGTTATTTTCACACATGCATAGTCACTTTATTACACACAGGCTGGTGAGATTTTCTATTCTGAAATAGAGAAGAGGCGTGTGCTGTTTTAAACCTGCAACAAATCTGGATAACACACAACAAATCCAAGTGAAACAAGGCACTTCCTGGTAAATCCACTTCCGAAATCATAACGAAAGGAGTCGCTTCAACACCGTAAATCCTTCTCGGTTGTCGATCCTAGGAATGTCCATGTCAGTTAAGTTAGTTAGGTAACAGTTAGTCACACATATCAACAAACAAAAGACAATCACAGTGCAGACGCTCTCATCAATGAAGATGTGAGCGACTCTGCCGTCAAGCCTCTACGTCCCCTCGAAAGAGTTGACCGAGTATTGACCTGCTCAAATTGTTCACAGCGGATCCATCATATCAATAGAACTGGTACAGGCAGTCATGACGGTACGGAAAAACATTAACACAATTATTAATTTGGCCAAGTAAACTGGAACAAAGATAACCAGGCGATGTGTCGACTACGCACAACAGCTAAATACTATAGTTCGTTTTATAAATACAAAGTCATACAATAAAATGATAAAAACTGATAATATAATATCAGCATAGCGAAGCGATATTTTTGACCAAAGGGACACAAATGTGCAACAAATAGATACCACTTCTTCTTACACCGAGACCACCGATTTTTTAGCGCTGAATTTCTTGACAAAATCAATGTCTGCTTACATGAAGTATGTCAATATACCACGGAGTCCGAGAAGCCGACTCGTAACTGCACCTTCATTGTACAATAATATTCACCCAATTACGTAACGGAACACACCGGCTGTGGAAGTGTAGATTCGGGAAAAATAATCTATACCCTTTACAACAAAGAAGCTATCGTTTAAGTTAGAGAAAACACTCGTCACTGTCGATTCTTGAAAAGAATGGACTCGGCGCTTCACTTCGCGCCTCGTCCATTCTTTTTCAAGAATCGGCACTCGTGCTTTCTCCACTACAGAAATTTCCATTTACCTGTAAACTGATCACCATCTCCTGGATAAAAAGATAGAGGAGTGATGCAGCATGAGAATGATCACTCCTTAAAAATGAAGATCACCTACAGGTACAGGTACATTGTGTAGTGGTAGTAAACTTGGCTCCATTCAAATATACATGTATGCTATTCATGCACCTTTCCGAAAAGGAAATTGACATATTTCATGGACATCATCAGGACATCAGGAACTTTGCAACATGAGAATTCTCTGTAACATTACATGTATGACGTTGAAAAGTGACATTTTTTCAAAACGAGTTCAAAAGCTGCTGTGTGCAAAAGACATTATGATGCGATTATAGGAATGGCAAATATTGGTACGGTCATACTGACACTGTTGAAATTTATTTTGAAATGTTGACTGTTTGAATGATGGTACGCGGCTTACATGTACACGAAAGAAGCATGTTATAAATGGAAGTGTCCATTCTGTCAGTTTTTACTCCTCAGCCATTTTGGCCTCGGGGTATTGTCCTTGCCATGTAAGTCCATCCATCCATTACCGCATTTTAGGCAAAACCGCTTGGGACACAACCACCAAATTTTGAACACTTATTTATCTAGTGCTAAAGGCCTATTTGCAAAGCATGCGTCACGACAACCATAACTGCAAACCACAACTATATGCAGTGTGGTGCATTTCCACAGCATGCATTATGACAGCGACAATCTCACCACATTAGTCATTCAACGGAAGCAGGGCCATATCTAGACTCAGCACATACATGTAGGTTCTGTTCCCCCAAATTTACTCTCCTAGCACTGAAGGCCGGGGTGCAGGGGCCGCCTAGGCCCCTTAAGCTCTGGGGTTCCAGATGACTGGAAATGCATTCGAGCCCATTTCTGGCAGTTAAATTTGTACAAGATTATTCACAATTCTACCCCTGTTTTATATATTTTTTAGAGAAAATATAAAATTTTAAATGTTACACATGACCCATGGGATGAAAGAAGTACTAGAGCTGGCTAGAGTTAACTCCCCTGACGAATCTGTGTTGGTAACGCATTGAGGGTCACTCACTGCAACAACAACAATGATGTTTGCGTTGGTTTAGTGGGTTGGCCGTACCTATCGCTATCTTTCGTGAAGTATGATCTAGAGGACTTGTTATGCGAGACACCACTTGTCATGCTTGTAATTGACCGACCACGTTTCATTTTACAACTGAAAACTCAACTCCGCCATTGGTGTGTTGACAGCAACCACAAACACGTGGGCACTATTTTCGATTTTGACAGATCTCACAGGTTCCTACAATTCTGTGACAAGACCCTTTTGTGATTTGTTTATTATCGTTCAAATTCATTCTGTGAACTTTTAGACGAAATAACAAGTCGATTTTCACAGTTTTAATGTCGAACTAAATTGTTCTCAACAGCCTAGGGATACGACCATTATGGCAATCTCGTATCCGGTGGACATTTTGTGGTTCGGACAAAGCTAGGATAGTGGGACAAATTTA
>JAVTVY010027413.1:0-104002 GCA_036873755.1 Hanleya hanleyi | reverse complement strand
ACCTCTATGACACCCCATATATGGCAATATAAGCTTTTTGTTGAAGCAAAAAATGGTCGATTTCTGAACCCGATTCCACCACATTCAAATATGATCTGGGGACGCTTTTTTTTCTCCATGCCGTGGAACCAAGTCTTGTCTATTCCCCGTTTGAATTGCAAAGAAAAGCAAACAATTTCCATCCCACAGCACGTGGTATGGTCTTTTCTATAACACCCATATATGGCAATATGAGCTTTTTGTTGAAACAAAAAATGGTCGATTTCTGAACCCGATTCCACCACATACAAATATGATCTGGAGACGCTTTATTTTCTCCATGCCGTAGAACCAAGTCTTGTCTATACCCCGTTTGAATTGCAAAGAAAAGCAAACAATTTTCAGCCCACAGCACGTGATATGGTCGCTTCTATAACACCCATATATGGCAATATGAGCTTTTTGTTGAAACAAAAATGGTCGATTTCTGAACCCGATTCCACCACATACAAATATGATCTGGAGACGCTTTTTTTTCTCCATGCCGTAGAACCAAGTCTTGTCTATTCCCCGTTTGAATTGCAAAGAAAAGCAAACAATTTCAGCCCACAGCACGTGATATGGTCACCTCTATGGCACCCCATATATGGCAATATGAGCTTTTTGTTGAAGCAAAAAATGGTCGATTTCTGAACCCGATTCCACCACATTCAAATATGATCTGGAGACGCTTTTTTTTCTCCATGCCGTGGAACCAAGTCTTGTCTATTCCCCGTTTGAATTGCAAAGAAAAGCAAACAATTTTCAGCCCACAGCACGTGATGTGGTCATCTCTATGACACCCCATATATGGCAATATGAGCTTTTTGTTGAAGCAAAAAATGGTCGATTTCTGAACCCGATTCCTGTAAAACTGATTAAGATAAGTCCATTTGTTCAACTGATATTTCATTTAATCGTTCCACAATCACTGTACATTCAAACCATGCGGTTCTACGGGCGTTCTACGGCGACGCACAGACAGCCCACCTCCAGAGCTATCGATCAGTTACATAGCCGCAGTTACAGACACAGAGCCACATCGCTGGAGCCATACATACGCATCATAGCAGTACATAGATAGATGTTAACATACTCCCCTTTATCTTTAAAGATGACATAAACAGTTGAAAATTAAAATTTAATAATTGAACAATAAAACATGATAATCAAAGTGAAATATTTTTGTCCTTAATTGTCCATTCATAGCGTGCACTTAAAGTGCTAATATGGCATTAAATTTAAATCTGTAGATGAATGATTCGATGCAAAAATACTACATGTACTCTTCTTTCCTTAGCACACATGCAAACAGAAATTTCTTTATCAGAAATAAAGTCCATATTGTTCCTTGTACATAGTTAAAACGACATATACTTCCTAGGTAAACGGTATGGCGGTAAGCATGCACACAACACAGTATTCTTAATGGAACGTTACAACTACAGGGTGAAACTTCCTGTTTGAAGTACTTGCAGAAGTTTCATACTAGATGCACCTCGTTTTGTGAGACAGTCAGAGATTTGGTGGGAAGAGTCGACCCACTGAATGCTGGAGATTTCTCTTCGCTGCACCATTTGCTTAATCCCAGCAATGTCAATTCTCAGTCTCTTTTCACTAACTGCTTTCGTGGAATGAATGTTTTCAAACAATGATTTATTATCAGTGAAGCACACAATGGGAATGACATTTTCCTTAGGTTTGTTAAACAAGATTTCACTCAGAAGATGTCCTAGGTAGCATGCTGAATCAAGACTATCCACCATAGACAAAGACTCTGCTGCTAGGGTACTACGGACAACCCTACGGATTTTGTGCGACTTCCATGCTAGTGGACAACATTTCTCATTTTCTCCCATAAGGAAAATAATGTACCCCCCTGCACTAGAGACTCCATCACACAGATTTGCATAAGATGCATCACAGTATACTCCAAGTTTTAAATCACAGATTTTGCCTAGTTTAGGAAACTTCACATCACATGCTTCACACTTCAGATTCCTGATCACCTTGTTGGCCCGGAGGAGATCGTCGACCTTGGGATCTTTAACAGACACGCTCAACTCCAATGTCTCGAAACACACATCAGGTCTAGTCTGATTGGCCACCCAGCTGATTTGTCCAGTAATACTGCGTAATTGAGTGGTTTCATTCTGGTTCAGAGGATCATGTTTTCGAGACGCACGCGACACGCTTACAGTCACAGGTTGTATATCTTCTATGTAAGAGTGTTGATCCAGAACGATGGTTCCATCATGGTGCTCAATCTCGAGTCCGATGTATTTGAAAGCACCATGTGCTTGTTTACCCACTTTGAATGTGGACTGAAACTGATTGACAACACACTCAAAGGCTGCTGTACCACACCAAATAAAGTCATCCACATGCATGAGAAATAGACCACCAAGATTCCTATCTTTGTGCCAGTAAAACAAAGCTGGGTCTATTTCAGATTGTTTACAACCCAGTTTACATAGTTCTTCACACACACTGAAGTACCAACTCCTAGAAGCATCATTTAGTCCATAAACACACTTCTTAAGCCACCATAGGTGATTTTCAGCATTAGCTTCCTCTGGAGGTCTAAGATAAACCTCTCTATCAATCCCATTACCTTGCAAGAAGGCTGCTTTAATGTCAATGGTTTTACACTCCCAACTAAAAGTGGAAGACACTGCCAGAAAGGTTTTCAGGGTTTCCTTTCCAGCAGTTGGAGAATCACACTGAATTTTTTCCGTTTCTTCAAAACCTCGAGCTACAAGTCTAGCTTTCACTTTAGTGTTTCCATTAACACATTTTTCTGTGATTACCCATCGCGTCGACACGGATGATTGCCCAATATCAGGAACTTCTTCATACACATGGAAAGTCTTCCAATTGTCAAGTTCAATAGATTGAGCTGTTCGAACAGCATGTTCACTTTGCCGTGAAATAGGAACAAAAGTTACATTCACATCTTCTGAAGAGGTTTCACACATGTTGCTCGACTTGCTAGGAGGTTCTTCAGATTTCTGAAATAATTGCCACTGATCCACACCATTTTCGAAATTCACCGCTTTCAAAGTTTGATCAAGTTTGTCACAGACATTGAACCAGCCACGGTTCTTACCAGTAGCCTTACCACCCCTACTAATAACTTGCGCCTCGATCCAGTTATCACTTCCCGCAAGAAGATATTTAACTTTGTCATTCACCTTAGGCAGTTTATGCGCAAGAGTGATGCTAGATGTTTCCGAACAATCACTGGTGGTGATGATCTGCTCATTAGGCTGTTCACCAACTTCAGGTACTGTAGCTGCTTCATTGTTATCCAGGTCAGACGGATCTTCACACTCCACATGACTTTGAGAAATCAATGGGTTTTCCGTGGTTTCATCAATTCGACAGTTTTTGGAAACTTCATTCGAGTGCTTGAATTCTTCCCCAACTTTAACAAGCCTACATGGGGACACCCGTACATAGATGCTACCATGTCGTACAAACACCACTTTCCCATCCTGACCCAGGACTTTACCTGGACCTTTCCACTTGTTGTCACGCTGATAATACACTCTATCACCCATCTGGAAAATAGTTCCGGAAGGTCTGATTTGATGTCGTAGTGCTCGTCTGATCCTGTCCGAAGACTCAGCCTGAATGAAAGCCTTTCGGCTGGCATGAAGAGTGTTCAAATGCTCAGCAAACACCTCACTGATAGTAGTACCTTGAAGAGCTGGAGGTTTGTCACAGAGTACAGAAGGTAAGTTAGGGTTACAGCCATAAACTAACTGGTAAGGACTCCAACCATGTACCATGTGTAGTGAGTTTTTTGCATTGACTGCCCAAACAAGAGCCATCTCCAGATCAAGGCTAGGATTGTCCGCAAGAATTTTCTTCACACAGTCGTCTACCACGGCATGGTTGCGCTCGCAAAGTCCATTCTGCCAGGGACTCAATCCTGCTGAATTCCACACTTCCACGTTGATATTTTCAGCCATGTCGCGATACTGTTCATTGGCAAATTCACCCCCATTGTCAGCCAGAAATTTCTTCGGACATCCCATTCCACTACCGATCCATAGGGTCATAACCTTGTCAATAATAGTAGAAGGTGTTTTTCTACGAATGACAGCCGCCAAGCTAAACCGAGTCGCGATGTCTATCAAATGTAAGAAATAAATTCCGGGACTCCACTCTTTCAGATCCATTGCAACAACTTCGTTGAAATTAGTTGCCAATGGAAGGCATGTGACAGGACGAGCCGGCGTCTTCTTATATTTCTTACAAATATCGCAGTCACGGGTAATTTCATCCACTAACTTCTTACATGTCTCTGTGCAAGCATCAGCATCCTGTAATAACATCAAAAGACGTTGACTGGTAGGGTGTGCAAACTGTTTGTGTAGTTTGCAGATGATCCGTTTTTGTTCATCGACCGACTTTTCCTCCATGGTGTACATTACATCGAAAGTTTCATCAATGTCAATGGGCATTCCATCCAGTGGGACACAGTAATGCCCTGATGACGTACACTGCAGATCAATGTTATGTCCAAAAAATGACGCGCGGTCATTCTCCAAGTCTAAGATAACTTTGGCAGATTTCATTGCTGGTTTACCCAGCAACAACGGTATGTCACTATCTACTACATCAGATGTTATTTTGCACTTGACTCCGGCAATTTCACATGGAAAAGTTATTTTCTCTTTGGATTCAAGTCGGGTACCACCGCCAAATTTAAACACTGTATTGCTCTCGCGTCTTGTGACTTGCTCCGATTTTTCTGGGCTTAAGGTGTCTAAATAACAGTTCATCCATGTCTGACCTGCAACCGTCGAGCTACAGGCACTATCCAACACTGCAGCATTCATGGACTCATTAAACAGAGTCTGCATTTCCTCCAGTTTATTTCCTGTAAAAAGAACTGCTTCTTCCTCTTTACAATCCATTTTCTTTTCCAAGTTCTCATAAGAATGCGGAATTCCGTGCAAAATGAAAAATGGATTCACAGATTTTGCACTTCATGGTTTTTCCATCAGCTCCAGTAGGATTGGGAACTCTGTTGCTTTTGTTTTGCTCGCCTGAATATTTACGCCCGCTAGTCGGCCTACCACCATAATTTCCACCACGCCATCTACCCCGCTGACGTCTTCCACCGAAGCCACGCCAATTCCACTGATTCCTAGCCCCAGTATAGTATGCCGATTCATCTTCAACTACATAAGCTGGCTCAATCTTAATGCTCTGGCTTTCATCGCCTTTTGCAGGCATGGATTGTTTCCCAAAAAAATTCTTTAGGGACTGCGACATTTGTCGGAACAGCGTTGTGGGATCACTGTAAACTACTCCAGTCAGTACTAGCTGTCTATCTTTGTGCTCTAAGGCAGCCCCATCTAGAAGTTTAAAAGCCAGGACAGACTCTGGTAGAGCCATGTTAAACTTCTTGGATTTATTGTAAAGTTTCTCAAATTCAATAACATAGTTTTCCATAGATACCTGGGAGTTTCGTCTATACCTGTCAAAGTCCGTGTAGGCCTCGTAAGCCGCCGAAAGTTCGTCTTTCTTGTATATGGCATCCATGTAGGCTATCAGAGTCGCTACCCCGTCCTCCTTGTTAAGTTTGTCAACCCCCAGATCGCTGAAAACTTTGTCTCTGATCGACCCTTCGTTTTCCGGCAAAGACAGGGCTATCGCCGGCCCTTGTTTCTTTTTCTCAAGTTCAGTAACTGTTTGCCATACTTTAATTTCATCGATCCATCGGTTGTATGGTTTGGATTCAGTAAACACCGGCGGGGTTTTATAGTTCCCGCTGCAAATACCACCGGACGCCATTTTTGTTTCGCCGCTGAAAACACTCGCCAAATTTCACCGCCAATAAAGTTCGCTAGTATCGCCAATTCGCCGTCTTTATGAACCACAGTGTACCACAAAGTTCTGTCTGTCAACCACGCTCTGCATGCTACCATGTAAAACTGATTAAGATAAGTCCATTTGTTCAACTGATATTTCATTTAATCGTTCCACAATCACTGTACACTCAAACCATGCGGTTCTACGGCGACGCACAGACAGACCTCATACAGAGCTATCCATCAGTTACATAGCCGCAGTTACAGACACAGAGCCACATCGCTGGAGCCATACATACGCATCATAGCAGTACATAGATAGATGTTAACAAAAACTTTTCCTTGTCGGTCCGTAACATTTCGTTTCCGGAGCATAACTTGACAACAGCTAATTGGATTCCTCTCAGATTTGGTATGTAGCTACCTTACCATGAGAACTCGCTTGGGATTGCGTTTGGCGCATGTGCGTCTACAGGTGGCGCCACCTATGGGCAGAATTTTCTCAGTTGATCCGTAACATTCCATTTCTGGAGCATAACTTGACAACGGCTGATTAGATTCTTCTCAAATTTTGTATGTAGCTGCCATACCATGAGACCTAGCTCAGGATGTTGCATATGCGTCTACAGGTAGTAAGTTTAATATTTCACTTCCCATTTACTTCCTTTTCCTCTTCAATGTGGTTATCTAGATGACAGTAATTCGCCTATCTGTTGCAACAGCCCATTTCAAGTCTACACGGTTCTAGTGGTAACAACAGTTAGGTAAAACACAATATGCCTGCATAACCCCATTCTCAACAATCATTATTAACATCAATTTTCTGAACAATCCATTAAACTCATCTGAGTATCGTCATGACACATGCATAGACAATCCGTTAACCGCACTCCAACCGAGCGAGGTCTCATTGCCAACTAGTTACATACCGTGCCGCCACCCATAACATGTATACTTATTGTCCTCCGCCACGAAGTGGTGGGAGGACTTGGAAATGCTGGCCGTCCGTCCGTCCTTCCTTCCGTCCGTCCTTCCGTCCGTCCATCCGTTCCACATCTTGTGAACGCGATATCTTGAGAACAATTCGACCAATCGACTTCAAACTTGAGAAGGTGCTTCACATCAGTTAGACGGCCATTGGTATTGATTTTCACTGAGGTACGTATTCCAAGATGGCTGCCATCGACCATATTGGATTCTGTCCGTCCCACATCTTGTGAACGCGATATCAAGAACAATTCGACCAATCAACTTCAAACTTGAGAAGGTGCTTCACATCAGTTAGACGGCCATTGGTATTGATTTTCACTGAAGTACGTAATCCAAGATGGCCGCCATCGACCATATTGGATTCTGTTCGTCCCACATCTTGTGAACGAGATATCTCAAGAACATTTCCACCAGTCAACTTCAAGCTTGGGAATATTCTTCACATCAGTCAGACGGCCATTGGTATTGATTTTCACTGAGGTACGCAATCCAAGATGGCTGCCATTGACCATATTGGATTCCATCCATCCCAGATCTTGTGAACACGATATCTCGAGAACAATTCAACTAATCGACTTTAAACTTGGGAAGGTTCTTCACATCAGTTAGACGGCCATTGGTATTTATTTTCACTGAGGTACGTAATCCAAGATGGCTGCCATTGACCATATTGGATTCTGTCCATCCCACATCTTGTGAACGCGATATCTTGACAACAGTTTGACCAATCCACTTCAAACTTGAGAATGTGCTTCGCATCAGTTAAACGGCCATTGGTTTTGATTTTCACTGAGATACGTAATCCAAGATGGCTGCCATGGACCATATTGGATTCACTCCATTCCACATCTTGTTAACACGATATCTCAAAAACAAATCAACCAATCGACTTTAAACTAGGGAAGGTTTTTCACATCAGTTAGACGGCCATTGGTATTGGTTTTCACTGAGGTACATAATCCAAGATGGCTGCCATTGACCATATTGGATTCTGTCCATCCCACATCTTGTGAACGCGATATCTCGAGAACAGTTCGACCAATCGACTTCAAACTTGAGAATGTGCTTCACATCAATTAGACGGCCATTGGTACAAATCCAAGTGAGGTACCATTGACGATATTGACGATGAGGTACAAATCCAAGATGGCTGCCATTGACGATATTGGATTCCATCCGTCTCGGATCTTGTGAACGTGATATCTCGACAACAATTTGACCAATCAACTTCAAACTCGAGACGGTGCTTCACATCAGTTAAGACAGCGATTGGTATTGATTTTCATTGAGGTAGTATGTAATCCAAGATGGCTGCCATTGACCATCTTGGATTTCACTCACCCATATTGTACCCATCTGTGTTGTGAACGCGATATCTTGATCTATTCCATTCATCGATTTATAAACCTCACCATCCACAAATCCATATACAACTACAGACTTACATTCCAGTGTTACACTACCCATTACTGCTTCCCAAACCTCCTCAAATTGTCTCAACAATTCCAGATGAACGCCTCTTTCCACATACACATATCAACTTTCCAAGTTATATTTAAGGAGATATTGGAAGCGTATATGCTGTATGCTCTCAAACAGGCTACTTGGCGGAGGACCTGCTAGCTACTCAGCTTGTATTCCTCTACAAATACTCGTAAATTTCTATCAAATGTGCATCCGGGGGTATCTTGTAAGCATGCTTACTGATTATTTCCATTGCCACAATCCCATTCAGCTTACTCGTGAAACATTAACCACCCCCATGTATCTATGCCCTTACGGGGGGTATCTTGTAAGCAGCCTTACTGATCATTTTGATCAAATGTGTGCATCCCTCAGACTATGCTCTAGTTAGAATTGTTTTACGTGCATTTTGCGATTGTTTCATCGCTAAGATGTGCAAATCATTTTATTAGTGTCCGGCAAAAACTGGCACATCTACATAATTGTGTAAGTTGTGCTTTTACAGTTACTATATCTCTCACAGTTTGTTTGGATGAATCAACAGTCCTACATTTTAGCACGTAGCAAACTAATCAAATTCACTTTATGTGTTTTTTGATTGAAATTGTAGTTTAACTCTTTACCCCATAGACTTGTGGAGAATTTTCTCTCTCTGACCCATAACAGATTTGTAATGGCGTAGGTCTTTAACCCATGGACTGATTTCAATTTTCATACGTTTCCAGCGATGTAAAATATCCTGTTTTATGTCCTATGTCATGTGGAAAAATATTTACCAATGGTCTCCCACAGGCCCATTCTACGTAATTTGTTCACGTTTTATATCAATATCAGCAACGTTTAATCTAAAAATAAGTAATCTTGCGAGAAAATGTGTTGTGTCTGCTTTCCGTCTGTTGGAAATCACGAAAAAAGCGAAGAAATTGTCGCATTTTAGCTACGTTTTGCAGCGTTCTGTTGTTGTTGTTCCGCTGCAATTCCTGTGTTATCGTATACCATTGTAAAGCTTATTTTTCGTACATTCGGGATTTCGCAGTTACATCATGAGATGGCAGGTATAGAACGAGCTATAACTGAAAAAGTCCCATATACTTCCCTAAAGGAGAACGAAGGCTGGTAACAAGGTGAAGTAAAACAGCATCACTGATTGGCCCAAGTTTGAGCGACCTTGAGCGACCTTTTCAGAGGCCCGGCGTGATTGGAGCGGTCGGTTTATCTGCGCGTGGTCGCCATGGCCATGGGTCCACGAAACACAGCGTGGTGAAAGAATGGCGGATAAATTTTAAAACGGGAGACAGCAGGTCCTGGGAAATGTTTATAATAAACTCAGATGGGCAGATTTGACGAGTTAGTCATCAAGGTTAGATACTTTGGTAGTTTATACTCGCGTTACGTGAAATATTCAGGAATTTGGAAGCAGGTTTTACAATTTTTCGAACGTTTCCCTTGAAGCACACCATGCAAACACATTTGGTGTCTAATCGCGCATTTTCCATCGATTATTTCTGTTCCTCTCCCGATTTCATTTTACCCTTACTACAAAACATACCAACAGTCTATATAGTCAGATTTATTTAAATTTTGGCTTTCTGAAAATGTATAGTTTTAATCAGGTTTTACTCAAAATAAACGCAAAAATTGCAAAAGTAATCCATCACATGGGAACAGCGATGACACGCTGAAAGACGGTTCTATGGGGCAGCGTGCGAGGCGCTCAAAGGCGGTTCTATGGGGGAGCGTGCAAGGCGCTCAAAGGCGGCCGTATGGGGTAAAGAGTTAAGGGCCGCTTCCCATTCGGGATTAACAATGAGAGATTAGTAGGAGATATAAATAGAAGTAAATAAGAATCGCTATATGTACAAGTTCGTAAGTCTCTTTCTGTTTTTTTGTTTTTTTTTTGTTTTTTTTTGTTAAGTTATACTGGTAATTGTGAGTTCACTGTAATCGCGTGTATGATTCCTTTGTCTTGGTACCCCATAGTACGCACAAAGCCGTCCAGAAAAAAACTGGGAGAACCAGGGCGTCTTCAGGATTCTTAGAGCCGACTTCCCGACTGACGCCCTCGGGAACAGGGGTGGAGTGTGTATTGGAGTGTGTATTGCTTGGAGTGTGTATTGGGGTACAGAACGGCAGGTCTACGTTCTATATTGCGTGAAAGTCAAAGGATCATATTCTGTGTTGAGGCGTCAGTTGGGTAACATCAAATGGGGTAGCGTGTCCGGAGTGGTCTAGGGTCGAGTATTCTGATTCTGGGTGTTCTTGCTATGCGGCGTTGTCACTCAAGGCGCGGTTAGTATTCTTGTACTCTTTATGTGTCAGAGTCTGGATTATTATTATATGCTTTAATAGACATCACAGAATCGCTCAATTCGTCACCACGTGTATGATTATCACGCCCGAAATAGAATGACCAATTACATGGACCATTTAGTGGACCCCCTCTAGGAAGCATTGTTCCACAGTTAGGTTGGCTCGGGAAATTTCCCGCAGCACTGTCCGTTGTCGCTGCATGCACAGGGTGATTATCATGTCTCTCGTCAATAAAACAATGCTGATTAGTCTATGTTGTTCTCAATAAAACAATGCTGATTAGTCTATGTTCTCAATAAAACAATGCCGATTAATCAATATGTATAGTATATTGGTAGCTTGAGGTAAGAACAACATCGATTAATCAGCATTGTTTTATTGGCAGAGACCGCATGTTTTGTTGATCTGAGGCAATTTGGTGCCAGTAAATAAAGATTATGATCGGAATAATTTTCATTTAGCAGAGTGTTATGTAATATTTTTCAAGGTAAACCAAAATATGTTGCAAAGTGCCACCGGTTAAAAGTTTGTACCCGAACTGTGACGTCTGGAACGTATTTCTTTCACATTATAATTTTTACATCATGTTGACCTCAACACATGCTCAAACAATTCTATGCAAGTCCCGGGCGATCTCAATCATGAACTCTGGTGATTACGGGGGTTGGAAAGACTGCCGCATGCAAATAATTACATCATCATTCTTGGTTTTGTATTCGAATGAACCGTTACCTTATTCTTATGTCCTTGAAATATTGCCACCATTTTGACGGGTATAAAATATATGATCAAATAATATGAACTAGTGTTCAGCTTTGTTACACCTTTCACCCCTGTTGATTTTGCCAAGTGACTCAAGTGAGACTATCCCGGTCACTCAGTGTGGTTCGTGTCCAAAGACAATGAAAACCGTGGCGGAGATGGATTGTGGGGAAGTTTCTCCGTAAATCAAACAGCATCTCGTTGGTATTAGTTCTCTCATTAACAGTAAGAAAATCTTTATTCTTTTCACACTAATGTAATATTCTCATGATTTCGGGAGAATAAATATCTTTTTGCTTGAACAATGGTGAAACAGTTAATTGTGTATGCATGCTCTTTCACCCTTGGAGTCAAAATCAGAATGGGACAGACCTAAGCCGCATGGCAAACTGATGACACTGTAGAACTAGAGCGGGTTTACACATTGGATTTACAGCTGTTCTTTTATTAATTAAGGCTAGGTTCCGTGGGTTTATAAATGGTATGGCATTTCATCATTCGTGAATACACAATAGTCGTGTGTGGGAGACCGACGGGAAAATATCACGCTGTGGCTGTCAAGTGTCTAACTGTCCATGTCAAAGCAGTTTGAATTTGCCACTCTTCCCGGGGTAAGAAGCAGCGGCATTACATCAGCGTGGTAGGCAGTTATCTTTTTCTCGTTTATTGTTCATCTTCTTGAGCAAATATTTGGTAATGTATATTAAATTTACGTAACCTTTCACGTAACCGATCGGTTACGCAGCGAAGTTGGTGCGTAACCGAACGATCGGTTACGTACGCAAAAAATCACGCAAACGGTAAGGCCTGTATATCCCATGTAAAAATCAGCTAAATGACCACTCATAATGATAATCTATATTTATAGGTTAAAATTATTAAAATTGAATTATTTTACTTTTCAAAGACACAATAATGTACATCATGTATAATAAATATATCATTAAGTACCCTGCTGTTGAGGCATGGTAGGCATGTCACATAAGCTCCTAATTGGGTAATCCATCAATACAGAACTTTATTAATTGACTGTGTATGTTATTACCCGAATACAGTGTAAAACGGCCTGTCCATACGTCATGTCGAACTCGACTTGTATTGGCCGAGTTGTATTGGCCGAGTTGAAAGCTGTATTGGCCGGGTTGAATGTTGTATTGGCCGAGGTCAACGAGTGCAGCCGTAACTAGCAGTAAGGACCGACGACTGGAGAAACAGACGACAGCAGTGTTGTTTGTTCAACGCGATGTTATTCAAGGGTTTGTGGGTGGAATTTTAGAGCTTGAAACATCTAACATATCAATTCACAAATATCTTGTAGACAGAAGACAAACTTTTTAAAATACCTTCAGAACTAGGTGACCGTAGCACATTCTAGCATTGTGACATCCTGAGATTCACAATTACCAGGGACCAGACTAACTACTACATGAATGGAACACAATAATTTTATGTATACATTTTTATCTCGCTTTACGAAGTAAAGGGGAGATATTGGGAGAGGGGGAGAAAGGATGTCGTCGGCGGTGTCGGTGTCCCCTGCCTGGAAATGAATGGGTTTTTGGTTTAGCAAGTTAAAAAAAAATCTAGAAAAATTTGAAAAAATATAGAAAAAATAAAAAAAATATGGGGGGTGCAGGGCGCGAAATGTTCGGGTGTCCACCTGTCGATGACAGGTAGTATTTATGTGCGACAGGTAAAAAAAATAAATGACTGTCGCATGCGACAGGTGAAACATTGCAGGGATTCATAGGCGTTGATCTTTACTAACGCCCGAAGCAAGAAAAACTTCTTGTTGTTGTTGTTAAACGATGTCTTAACTCCTGCTGAGAGCATGCCATGCTTTAGAGCTAACAATAAATTTAGCCTCGTTATGCTTCGGCAAGCGTCGACGTTCGATCAGACCTCAACGCTCCAGATCTGCTTACACTGTTGGAGAGACCATTGGAGATCGGCAGTCGCCGAGGTATATTTCAAGTCACGGATATTCTTCAGATCAAAGGTCACAGAATAGAATAGAATAGAATAGAATAGATTTTATTTAGCTAATCAAAGCACCCGTTAAGGGTATGACAATCACATAGAATACATTAATGATTTTAGTTCATTTGTTTCACAGTGAACAGATCGGGAACCCACGCTCAGATGTCAGACAAACGAGTAAAAGAGGGTTATCGACGGATGTCTGTCAAACTGTACGCATTGCGGCAGGAAAGCTGACTTAGGAAAATGTGCTCAAGTTTACTGAAACAAATTCCATTCGGTCTACTGCTAAAGAATTCCAATGTTACCATATCATTAAGTTTTTTTTAAACATTACAAACGTGAAGCTGATCTAGAGAATGTATTCTAATAGCCTGACAGGGGCGACACTAACCAGACATGAGGTTGGTTGTGTTGTGCTTTTCAATCACCGTACGTTCACTGGTATATTCCATGAACATAAAATGCTAATAACTTTATACATATCTGTGCTTCCGTCATCGTGCCTCATAGTGACATTTCAAAAAACAAATTAGAAATGAAAATGAATGGTAGGCTACTGGGGAAAGCTAGATTGTGCGGTTTTTGTTTTTTTTTGTTTTTTTTTTGGCAAAAGGTTTAACTATTTATCATTTGACCAGGGAGAGTAATTATTTATCATTTGCCTAGCAATTATCAAAACTAATTAATGAATTATCTGTCATTCTGTGTTCTTACTACATGAGGTAATAAAAACATTTTAAAACTCAAGAAATCAGAAATTTGGTGAGTGGGTATTAAAAATAAAATCCTCAGGACTACAATAGATAGTTTTCTCATCAAAACATCCCGGTGCGTTCATCGTTTAAACATAATTCGATCAGCATATAGAAATTTTGACAAAATTGTGTACAAGTAAGTTTTGGGTGGGACAGGTAGAAAAAAACCTTACCTGTCACATGTGACAGGTGGACTGAAAAAAACATTTCATGCCCTGGGGGTGGGTATGCCACCTGGGGGTACTATCCCTGGGGTGCTCTAATGTTAAAATCCCTATGAATGAGTTTTGCGTTTAGCTGAAGTGCACATGTACATCTGTACTTGGAAAGTTTCTTGCAGTTGTCAGCTTTCATTGGATGATTATGAAACTTGGTACACAGGTTTCTTATGATTAGAGGATGTACCTGTGCTATTTTTGAGAAGAAATATTAATTTTTCTCCAAATTATGACGAATGAAGGAGTTTTCTGTTTAGGTCAATTGTACATGTAGAGGCACATATACATGTACATGGTAAGTTTGCTCCAGTTGTCAGCTGTCATTGGATGATTATGAAACTTGGTACACATGTTTCTTATAATAAGTGGATGTACCTGTGCTATTTTTGAGAAGAAATATTAATTTTTCTCAAAATTATGGCAAATGAATGAGTTTTCTGTTTAGGTAAATTGTACATGTAGGCCTCTATATGTATACATATACATGTACATGGTAAGTTTGCTCCAGTTGTCAGCTGTCATTGGATGATTATGAAACTTGGTACACATGTTTCTTGTGATTAGAGGATGTACCTGTGCTATTTTTGACAAGAAATATTAATTTTTCTCCAAATTATGACAAATGAATGAGTTTTCTGTTTAGGTAAATTGTACATGTAGAGGCACATATACATGTACATTGTAAGTTTGCTCCAGTTGTCAGCTGTCATTGGATGATTATGAAACTTGGTACACATGTTTCTTATGATAAGAGGATGTACCTGTGCTATTTTTGAGAAGAAATAGTAATTTTTCTCAAAATTATGGCAAATGAATGAGTTTTCTGTTTAGGTAAATTGTACATGTAGGCTTCTACATGATAAGTTTGCTACAGTTGTCAGCTCTCATTGGATGATTACGAAACTTCATACACATGTTTCTTATGATTGGAGTATGTACTTGTGCTATTTTTGAGATGAAATATTAATTTTTCTCCAAATTATGGGAAATGATTGAGTTTTGCATTTAGCTGAAGTGCACATGACTACCATCACTACCACCACTACCATCCTACCTTCACTACCATCCATATCACTACTACCATCCCTAACATCCTACCATCACTACCATTCCATATGGGCCCTCAGTGGCTGAGTGGTCTAAGGTGCTTCGCTGGTGACCGCTAGCCTCACACTGCTGCACCGGCACGGGTTCGAACTCAGCCTGTCCATGTGTGGAAGATTGTCAGTTACTTGCCAACGGGCGGTGATTCTCTCCGGGCACTCCGGCTTCCTCCACCAACCAAACTGACTGTCACCATATGAGTGAAACAACCTTGGACGACGGCTGGATTATGAATGACGGACTAGACGCTTGTAATTAAACCAAATCCCCCTCCCCTACCATCCATACCATCACTACCATACTGATCATCACTACCATCCCTACTATCATTACCATCCATATCATCCCTGCCATCACTACCATTCCAACCATCACTGCCATCCCAACCATCTCTACCAGTCATACCCTTCCAACCATCACTGCCATCCCAACCATCACTACCATCGGATCCCTACTATCGCTATCATCCATACTATCACTACCATCCCTACTATCACTTACATGCTACCATCCATGTCATCCCTGCCATCACTACAATCCCAACCATGACTACCATCAGATCCCTACTATCATTACCATCCATACCATCCTACCATCACTGCTATCACTTACATCCTACCATCCATGTCATCCCTGCCATCACTACAATCCCATCACTACCATCCTACCATCCATACCATCCATACCATCACTACCATCCATACCATCACTACCATCCATACCATAACTACCATTCCTACCATTCCTACCATCACTACCATCCATACCATCACTACCATCCATACCATCACCATTCCTACCATCACTACCATCCATACCATTCCTACCATCACTACCATCCATATCATCACTACCATCCATACCATCACTACCATCCATACCATAACTACCATTCCTACCATCACTACCATCCATACCATCACTACCATCCATACCATCACTACCATTCCTACCATCACTACCATCCATACCATCACTACCATCCATACCATCACTACCATCCATACCATCGCTACCATCCATACCATCGCTACCATTCCTACCATCACTACCATCCATACCATCACTACCATCCATGCCATCACTACCATCCATACCATCATTACCATTCCTACCATCCATACCATCACTACCATTCCTACCATCACTACCATCCATACCATCACTACCATCCATACCATGACTACCATCCATACCATCACATCCATACCATCACTACCATCACTACCATCCATCACATCCATCCATGCCATCACTACCATCCATACCATTCCTACCATCACTACCATCCCTACCATCCATGCCATCACTACCATCCATACCATCACTACCATCCATACCATAACTACCATTCCTACCATCACTACCATCACTACTATCCATACCATCACTACCATTCCTACCGTCCATACCATCACTACCATCCATACCATCACTACCATCAATACCATCCATACCATCACTACCATCCATACCATCACTACCATCCATACCATGATGGTGATGGTAGTAATCCCACTTGGGACTGGACTATCCAGCAGTAATCCCACAGAGGACTATCCATCAGTAATAACATGGGACTGGTCCACCCAGCAGTAATCTCACACTGGAATGCCCTATGTACCAGTAATCCGACCGCACTGACCTATCCATCCTACATGGGATTAACTTTTGCCAGTAATCCCACATGGGACTGATGTTATTGTCTGTACCAGATAATCTATTCCAGACATTATTGTCTGTACCACATCACTTATTCCAGACCTTATTGTTTGCTCTACATGTATACTTTCAATACTGCTGCACCTTTGGCGGATGACCCCGCAAGGCGAGATGTTGGGGTTCTCAGAACGCTTGTTCAGTCATATCACGACGGTTTATCATTACCAGTTACATTCACTGGTACTAGTACATTATATGCCAGGTAGCTAGCTGTGTATAAAAAGTGCTATAATGTAGAAAGGAATGAAAGGTCTTCTGTTGATGCGCTCAATGTTCCAGAATGGAACACACTCTGCCCGGATACCAGCAGGCTTCCTTTTATTGGCCTTAGTCGATCTCGATGAACTCGGGGATGTAATAATCATGAATATAACTTCCGATATAGTCGGATTAGGTTAGATGTATGTTAGGCCATCTACACAGTTTGATTCCTTGTTTCCCCATCAGCCGCCCACATGTCATTTTACCTGCCGCCATTTTTTTTCATTTTTTCATTATTTTCAGTTTTTCCCACTTTGATGCACTTTCCAAGTGCAATTTCTCGCTTTGAACATGTTGAAACCAATAAAATGTTTAAGCCGACCTCATTTCGTTCAACAACCTCCAAGACACATCAAGTCTGACGATGGAAGTGGAAAAATTGATGAAAGTAAAATGCCGTCCAGAGAGGTAGCTTGATTTTTTCCCCAAATTCTCAAACATGGCCGCAAATAATGTTGGCCCAATTTTATTTTAAATAATGAATAATGAAAAGTAAGATCCCGCCCGCATCACTTTTGAAAAACAGGCCGACGAGAAACAAGGAATCAATTGTCATTAGCCTTAGCAGGATCTGGATAAAAGAATTGTCTGCACCATGAATTCTGGTTATGAACAATTTTGTGAGGGTCACATCTGTCCGGGGCCTATGGATCAGTCAAAATGGAGGATTGATGTGCTATGTTTGGCTCATTTCCTAGGATGATCGTGAAGTTTCCGTATTTGGTCAGATGTGTCCATGATCATCACGTCCGAGTTTTACTGATACATTGAGAAATATTGTAACAACTTGTCCAGTGAATAAATACACAGTGCCCATACTTCTTTCTTTGTCTTTCTGTTCTAGGTTGTAGGAAATTGGTGAGAAGTTGAAGAGTAATGGAGGTACATGTTGTATGTCTCGAGATAATCTTTCTGACCCGTATGTCAATCTGATTACAATCATGTCATATTCAGCATCCATGTAGGACGCAGGCCTGCAAGCGGCTCAGTGAAAATATAGGAGGAAATTTGCCAAAATATAGGAGAAATATAGGAATTTTCTTAATAAAATATATAGGGAAATAAAGGAGTGTAAGACCGGTCACTACTACATTTTTTGTAATTATTTCCACTGAATGCAGTTATTGTGCTGGCGATTAAGAAGACCCGTCCTGCTGGTTGGTTCAAGCAAGAGATTTAAATGTTTGCGAGGCAAAACAAATTTTCTGATATGTATTTCTTCATGCCAATTTAATGCATTTCAGAGCATTGGTGAAAGTTTTCATGAGAAAAAGTCAAAATATAGGAGGTTTTGAGTAAAATATAGGAATGACTCAAAAATATAGGGAATAAGAGGCACTTAAAGGCCTGAGGACGATTATTGCGACGCACTTCGCGCAACAAAGGTGTTTTGTAGGTTTGTGACATTGACATTACAATAGAAATGTCTAGGAAAATCGCTACAATCGATCGTAATCAGACTGCCGTCATGGATAAAAAAATCCGGCCCTTTGTCGTTTCCAAATGGACATGATATTCAGGGTTTTGAACAGACTTCGATCAATCCTCAGAACAATAACAACTAGAGCATAGTCTGAGGGATGCACACATTTGATGAAAATGATCAGTAAGGCTGCTTACAAGATACCCCCCGTAAGGCATATAGATACATGTTGGTGGTTAACATTTCACGAGTAAGTTGAATGAGATTGCATCGGGTGGTGGTGGAAATGATCAGTAAGCATGCTTACAAGATACCCCCCGAATGCACATTTGATAGAAATTAACGAATGTTTGTAGGAGAATATAACTATACATGTTATAGTTGTTTACAGGTAAGTTCACTTAGATTGCGTTTGGTGGCGGCACGGTATGTAATTAGTTGACAAGGAGACCTCGCTCGGTCGCGACTGCGGTTAACAGATTGTCTACCCATGTGTCGTGATGATACACAGAGGAGTTTGATGGATTGTTCTGAAAATTAAACATTTATAAACAATGTTGGTATTTATTACCAAATCAAACCTGCTATTGTTGCGCCATTATCTTATAGAGATCCTACTGCAGACTAAAAGTTCTCAGCCAATAGGTTACACTGCGCCTGCGCCCATGATACACTTCCCACTTTCTTTTTCTTCTGCTGAAGCCTATAAGCGTGATGCGGTTGTAGATTCACATGCGCCAAACGCAATCCCATGCAAGGTCTCATGGTATGGTAGCTGCATACCAAATTTGAGAGGAATCCAAGTAGCAGTTGTCAAGTTATGCTCCGGAAACGAAATGTTACGGGCCGACGAGAAAAATTTGACCCTAGGTGGCGCCACCTGTAGACGCACATGCGCCAAACACAATCCCAAGAGAGGTCTCATAGTATGGTAGCTGCATACCAAATTTGAGAGGAATCCAAGTAGCGGTTCTCAATTTATCCTCCAGAAACCAAATGTTACAGACGGACGGACGTTGGTACGGACGGACGGAGGGCGCCACCTGTAGACTCGCATGCGCCAAACGCAATCCCAAGTGAGGTCTCATGGTATGGTAGCTGCATACCAAATGTGAGAGGAATCCAAGTAGCGGTTGTCAAGTTATACTCCGGAAAACCAAATGTTACAGACCGACGAGAAAGCTTTGACCCTAGGTGGCGACACCTGTAGACATAAACGCGCAAAACGCAATCCCAAGCAAGGTCTCATGGTATGGTAGCTAGATACAAAATTTGAGAAGAATCCTATTAGCTGTTGTCAAGTTATGCTCCGGAAACGAAATGTTACGGACCGACGAGAAAGTTTTGACCCTAGGTGGCGCCACCTGTAGACTCACATGCTCCTTAAGCAATCCCATGCAAGATCCGATGGTATGGTAGCTGCATACCAAATTTGAAAGGAATCCAAGTAGCGGTTGTCAAGTTATGCTCCGGAAACGAAATGTTACGGGCCGATGAGAAAGTTTTGACCATAGGTGGCGCCACCTGTGGACGCACATGCACCAAACGCAATCCCAAGAGAGGTCTCATGGTATAGTAGCTGCATACCAAATTTGAGAGTAATCCAAGTAACGGTTCTCAAGTTCTGCTCCGGAAACCAAATGTTACGGACGGACGGACGTTGGTACGGATGGACGGAGGGCGCCACCTGTAGACTCACATGTGCCAAACGCAATCCCATGCAAGGTCTCATGTTATGGTAGCTGCATACCAAATTTGAGAGGAATCCAAGTAGCGGTTGTCAAGTTATGCTCCGGAAACGAAATGTTACGGGCCAATGAGAAAGTTTTGACCCTAGGTGGCGCCACCTGTACACGCACATGCGCCAAATGCAATCCCAAGCGAGGTCTCGTGTTATGGTAGCTGCATACCAAATTTGAGAGGAATCCAAGTAGCGGTTGTCAAGTTATGCTCCGGAAACCAAATGTTACGGACGGACGGACGTACAGACGGACTGACGTACGGGCGGACAGACGGACGTACGGACAAGCTGAAACCAGTATACCGCCCCTACACTACGTGTACGGGGGGTATAAAAATGTCAAATATACCCTGTTACAACAATTTAGCATACAAAAGTATGGAATGTGGGGACCTGTTCGAATTGGTAGGACCTTTAATCTTCAGGGTTTGTACACCGTAAAGCTTCCAATTTTCCAGACCTTTGCAAGGTTCCTGCTTTCAAGGCATATTACTGGAGTACTAACTGATTAACAACAATAAACAGGAATTTCCCTTTTCAAGACCTTTAGCATAAGTTTCAAGCCTTGAATTCTAAATTGTCATTTTCAAGGTAGTGTACGAACCATGAATCTGCGCGCACCTCAACCATGCCAGACTTTGTGACATTATAGAGCGATTAACCCTGTCAACAGCATTGCGGCAATGAGAATAGAACAGATTTGTGACAATGTCTGCGGCAATGAGAATAGAACAGATTTGTGACAATGTCCCACAGACGGCTCGAAGAACATCATTAACATCATGTCTGACATCAAACGGGACTGGGAATATTCCCTTAATTCCACTGTAGAAAGATGCTTATATAAATCCTTGGAGACAGAGTATGACTGATATGTTGGGGAAATACTATTATGTTTATTATTCACTAAGTTGCTACATGTATCTTAAATATGAGGTACACTTACACAAGTACCACAGTTGCACTTTAAATGTAGAAAATGTCATGTAGACTTTTAGAAGACTATTCATTGTTTCTCTTTGTCAGCCATGGCAGTGTGAGTAGGTAGGCATTAGGACTCCGACGCATACTGAACTCTTGGAAATCCCCCGCCCCAAGTTGAAATCCTGCCTATATTAGGATGGGCTCAAGTCGGAATCACCAGAAATTTTCATCAAAAGTAGGTCAGCTCAGAACTTGCTGGTAACGGTCCCCTTAATGCACCTTCATGCAAAAAAATCTAGGTTCTTATGTCAATGGTTCTCCTTATTTTGCCGACGAAAGGATTCGGATGGACTCACCGACTACCGGACAATTTGCAGATGGTAGCCTAGAGGAATAAAGAAATTCTCACTCATGGGCTGACAACTCCTGAATTTTAACGAAAGCACAAGGGGCTTCAATTTATGCACATGCATTCTCTACATACATAACCTAGAAAGGAATGTGTGAAGCAAAAACCCAAGACCAACTGCACTAATTGGGAAAATGTGCAACAGAAATATTTATCTGAAATCAGATAAGGGCGAGTGAGTGAATATGATTTAACATCACTTTCAACACTATCACGACGTTTGGTTCCTACTATTCCTTTTCACACCACAAAACCACACGGGTAGGGTTCTATTCCTTTTCAATACCCAGGAACCCCGCGGGTGCCCCAGTTAGTCGCCTCTTGAGACAAACTCTGCGAGGGGCTAAGGCCTATTCTTACCATGACCTGGAATGTGCACGACGACACCCCAGGTAAATCCCTGTATAAGATATGTACATTTGTACTTGACATCTTCACCAAAAAAAAAAATGTCTCTTTCTCTTTCATTGAATTTACGTTTTAGCAAGAAATAATTAATCGATAGGAAAGAGAAACACACTGTCATAACTTCCAAATATTCTGAACTTTATATAAGATAAATTCAAAACCATATTTACATGTACAATTGTCTCAAACACCTGAAAGAAGGAAGGCTTGATAGCGGCTAAGTTTCCAATACCTGAGCAAATACATACATCTGCATGTAGGTGGATCAGTGGATACAATGGCCTGGACCTTGAAAACACAATAGCAGACACCTGAATATGACTCCATGGGGGCATTCCATATCCATACACAAGTCTGTCCACACTTCGAATTTGCGTTGATATATCAGCCCATCGGCTCTGTCCAAAAGAATTTATATTTGAATTTCAAAATCTGCCGCCCATACATGTATATGGATTACGGTATTGATTGGGTGACCTTTGTAGGCTACCCCTACAAGGCATGAATTTACCATAAAACTTTACCAGACCATAGGGCTGGTATATTTCATTATACAAAGGTGAAATTCTTTAATTATAACCAGCCAGTCGGGCTGGTTAGCTAGCTTTAGAACTATATTCAACCAGACAAGTTCTAAATTCCCCAGCCACAGGCTGCCGGGCTTGTGGCAATTCCGAGCCCTGCCCTATCGCCATATTAGGAGGAATGGTGTAACTACCGAGAGACTGTCACCCTTCACAGTTGTTGGGTCTATTCTGATTGGCTCATCTTAGGTTTGTAGATGAAATTTACACCTCAGATTTAAATGCTTTGGTGGTCTGATCTATCAAGGCTAATTGGAAGTGTGAATGGAGAAGACAACTTGTGTATGAAGAGTGAGTGAATATGATTTAACGTCGCTTTCAACACTATTTCAGTCATATCACGACGTTGGGTCCTATTCCTTTTCACACCCGGGAACCACACGGGTGGGTTGTGTATGAAGATGGGGCATTTATGCAATAAAAAACTAAGATAAAAATACATGTATATATAAACTGCTGAAAGCAGTGAAACTAGTTAGCGAAATCAATCAGTCCGAGTTTGTCATGACTTTTTTCTAGTACTATATTTACCATACACAAAGGCAGTTTATACTGTGATCATTTAGTCTATATATATATATATATATATAGCATTTATTTACTGAACATATATATAAATATATATCTCAAAATCACTGAAAGCATGCAAATTGGTGTATGCCAAGACAACCAACTGTAACGTGCAGTACTGCATGGAACGCCATGGAAGGGCTCCCAAAACAGTAATGCTCGGTTCAACAATGAGAAGTAACAACACAGTACCGCTGTACCACCCAGTAACTGACCAGTACTACCTGTTCAGATACGATACTGCACAAAAAATGACTGTGTGGTACTTGATAACTGAAAAGTACCGCAAAACTGGACACAGTCCACAGTACCGGTACTAACCTATCTGCACTAACCCAGTCAAATCGAATCTTTACCATCTTCATTTTATCAAGCCAATTTCTACGTTCCCATTTCGGACTTTCCTTGATATATCTGGTCGAATCAAAGTCGAAGAACCTATAGATAGACATGAGACATCACTGACCTCGAAACCATTTGAATTGCGAAATGTGTCCTAGTTGAGCGTTATTGATTGGGTGACCTATATATTGGGCCAACACCACCACCATATTAGGAATGATGCCGCTACTTGAGGATGATGTCACTCTACTTGATGTTCAAAATCTGAGGTGTAAATTTCACCTCATGAATGAAAGATGAATCAGTCATAATCTAAACACTGATGGTGCATGTGTGTCTTTCACATGCAGCTACTTCCTTCCTATGGAGGTTGGTTTGGCCAAATATATAGGTCAGCAATCAACACCTCACTTCAGACCTATCAAGTCTCACGCATTCGGCGTGAGACTTACGCATTCGGCTTCAATCTCACGCTCTCACGCAGCCACCTATAAATCTCACGCATTCACCACTTCAATGAAAAAATGTGTAAAACACAAGTCTTTTGCTCAAACTTGTCAGTGCCCAATGAACACGGTGCAGAGGAATGTCCTATGGGAATCCCCGTCGTCATATTATACGTTCCTGCTCTAAAACTGTTTCATCGGCTTCCTGTCATATCGGGCACCCGCAGGCCCTATAATGCATACAACGCAGTATCGGGAACCAGGCTGTCAAAATGTCAGACACGCGGTCAGGACTTGCATGAGTTCCAAAATTTTAACGATGGAGATGAAATAATCCCAGGTGGGTGGTTAAATTTTTTTGATCACAAAAACATCATGTATAAGGCCTACATGCATGCAATATATTTGGTGACAAATATCATATAGGCCTTCCAAAAATACAAGCAATATTCTTACTTCCATCAGCAAAACAATCAGAAAAACAAACAAAACAACCTAAACAAGAGCCCAAGGGGCTTCAATATACGCCCATATATCTCGAATTACATTGGTCCAAATTTCAAGGTTGTTTAATAGCCTTGATTCCAATTGGTAGCTAGCAATCCAGAGAAAGGTCTGCGATTTTGTGCTTCTGAGAATGTAACATATATCACATCTTATATTCAATGACAAACTAAAATGGGCTTAACTCTTGGTAACTAGTTGACCTTGAAGCAAGAGCCGAGAGCTCACATACCCCACACTGAAATCAACAATAGTCAAACACAAAAAAAATAGTAGTTTTCCTGCAAATGGATTCCTTTCAGCCGAGAGAAGTTTTCATGAAGGAAGAAGAAAGTGATGAAATAAACCTTTGTTCTTGAGTTAATAAACAGGTACGAAGTTCATGAACGCCCCTCTCCCCATTGAATTGGTAAATGTATGGTTTTTATGTCACAACAGTTTAACTAATTGTAGCTGGTTCAAACATGGAAGACAACTCCACAGGACAAATGCCATATACATGTAGGAGAGAGAACTCTGAATATTCCAACCTAACACATATAGTCAGCTAAACTTGATTCAGTTTTGGGGGACTGTGACCTTGACCTTTGACAAATTGATCTCAAAATGTATGGCTCCTCTTTGCCATGCGAGTAAAGTATACTCAAAGTTTGGTATCAATCATACCTTGAAACTAGAGATATCACATGGACAACAAGTGTTAATGGATGAATGGACAGAATGCACCATCGCATTACATGACCTCGTCTTCGACAGGCATATGAAAATGTGACTTAATGATTTCTTGACTTTGGAATCACAGTGACCTTGACCTTTGACCTACACTTTGGTATGTAACACATCATGCCCCTCTAATGTATTTACTGGTAGAAAGATATTTTTGATGATTTCCTGATTTTGGGGTCAGTGACCTTGACCTTTGACCTGACCTAAATTTTAGTACACGACACATCGTCTTCCCTCAATGTATCAATGGACTCCAAAAAAAAAATCAGATTTTTATGAATTTCATGATTTTGGGGGTCAGTGACTTGACATTCAGCCTTGACCTACATTTTGATACGTGGCACATAATGTCCCCCTAATGTATCTACTGATACAAAAAAAACATTTTTTTTAAAGATTTCTTGATTCTGGGGTCACAGTGACCTTGACCATTGACCTTGACCTAAATTTCGGTACATGACAAACCATCTTCCCGTAATTTCTCAATGGACACAAAAAAATCATGATTTTTAACAATTTTATTATTTTGGGGTCACAGTGACCTTGACTTTTGACCTTGACCTACATTTTGGTATGTGACACATCGTTTCCCCCTTATGTATCTACTGACACAAAAAAATGTTATTTTTAATAATTTCCTGATTTTGGGGTCAGTGACCTTTGACCTTCGACCTTGACCTATTTTTTGGTATGCGACACTTCACTTCCCCCTATTGAATTCACTCACAAAAAATTCGAATTTATTAATGATTTCCTGATTTTTCAGTCACACTGACCTTTGACCTCTGACCTTGACCTACATTTGGTATGCAACACATCGTTCCCCCATAGGGCATCCACTCACCAAAAATTAGAACTGTAGATAGAAAACTGTCGATGATCAATGATTTCGTGATTTTAGGCAACAGTGACCGTTGACCTCTGACCTCGACCTCAATTTTGGTATGCGACACATCGTTTCCACCTAGCGTATCCACTCACAAAAAATTGCAACTGTGGATAGAAGATGTTCACAGATATAGACCAGACACGAAACACTTCAGTGATTTCCTGTTTTTTGGCCAGTGACCTCTGACCTCGACCTTCATTTTGATACGCGACACATCGTCTCACCGTAGGGTATCCACTCACCAAAAATTGGAACTGTAGATAGGAAACTGTCCCAGATATAGACCGGACAGGAGAACCGGACAGACGGACCGCCATCACATCACATTGGCGTATAAAAATGAGCAAAACAATTAATTGATGATTTATGATTTTATTCCTCTAAAATTGGCCAGAACGCGTTTCCAGCCATCTAGCATGTCTAGAACCCCAGAGCTTCCGGGGCCTAGGCGGCTCCTGGACCCTCACCTTCAGTGCTGGGATAGTCGCTAAATCTCACTCCTTGGGAAATTTTAAAGTTGAGAGGTCTGTCACTTCTATGAAAAAATTCAAAATTTAAATGGTTTTGGGTTCAAGTACTTTAAAGATAACTGGTGGGCTAATATAGAGACCATAGAAACTGACTTGAGCGAATCACTCCGACCAAGATCAAAGTGATGTTCCTCCTCAGATCATCGATGTCCATATCTAACACACCAAATTGAAATTGTCAGTTTCTGTATTGATGTCAATAGAAGGATCCCGGTATATCATGTATATGGACGTTTTCCAATGACCTTGCTGCTCTAAAGCTACTCCGCTGCCTTGTAGAACCAGAAAGTTGCTGAGTTGTGGAAATTATTCAGTAACTGTAAGGTATTATTTGATTCAGAACCGAGCTATTAATTACAGCACTGCTCATTTACTGCAAAGTACTTGAGTGTACAGTGAGCCTTTCAGAACAGCACATGTATATTACATGTACAAGCTGCGCAGGGTCTACTATATTTTGTGATGGTACATGTAATCGGGGCAGTGGATGTAGAATTCCCTTCAGGGAATCTTAAATTGTGATGTAGAGGGTATATATAACATGTAGAAAAAAAGAAAAAACCCCACTACATTCCCAGCTGACACAGGCTTGTAGGATAATTTGGACAGGTCAACCACATGTGCAGCAATTGTCGAGTTCATCCAGTAAGAGGAAATCTTTCAACTTCTTGGGAAAAACTAACTCCTCTAACTTTATCAATATATCATTACCGAACTGTTGTCTTATACACACTCGACATTGCTGCTGTAAATAGACTGGTCGCAGTTGTAAATTCAGGGTGTCTTCTACTATCTGGTAATAATGGTTGATTCTAAGGGTACAGTCAATACTGGGACGGTTGAACTTCGCTCCCGCGATAATTAGCATTTTCGCCACTTCCAGATTATTCTGTGGGAGGCTGAGCGCGAGGTAGAGTGGAGAGTAATACTGAAAATTAACAAAACCGCAAAGATTGACGTCACAGTTGTGTCTTATCAACAATTTCACGCACGCTGTGTGATTTCGCTGCACGGCATAGTGTAACGGGGTCTTCGATAAATAATCCTGTCGATCCGGGTCTGCTCCAGATCCCAACAAAAATTCTGCAAACTCGTGGTTCCCACGGATGACAGCAGCATGAAGTGGTGTCTGGTGGCGATGGTGTGACACACAATTCACCGAACTCCCGGCCTCGATTAAAATTTTTACAGCGGCCAAATTTGGGGCGAATATGGTCGCCCACAGTAGGGGAGAGAATCCACCCCATATTCGGGAGTTTGGATCTGCACCTGCTGACAGTAAGGCCTGTGTGATCTGAACATGCCCAAGCCTGGCGCTCCAGCAAAGCCCTGTGTTTAGGTCACATTCAGTGACGCGATCTCCTTTGAGGATTTGTTGGAGCAGACTCATGTCTCCAGCCTGTACAGCTTTTATCACATCTATCGTACTCTGCATGTCTGGTGGTGTGAGATTCTTAACTATTCTAAAAACAATTCAATTCCTTTTCCCTTTAGCATTCATATATCAGGCTATGCACTGCATAAATACATGTACATAATCATGATTCCAATTTCTGGCACTTCCTAATGTACGAATGAAACAAGTCACTGTTTCCAAAAATTGATCCGACGCCCGTTTTCCCTGTGGCATACTAAAAGTTCAGCCAATACACTGCATCTACAGAATGCAGATTCTAAAAATGCGCTGGACGCGAGCACGTATCAAACAACATTCTAGGTTGATCTACAATCAAGCACGTACATGTCTGTGTTCATCAAACACTGTATGTACAGGGTCAATCTTCAATCGAGTCCTTTTTTCCCATTAAAATTTGTCTGTGTATTTATAGACTTTTCCATTCTGGAGCCCAGATATAAAGTTCCAGTTTCTTCAGGTTAAGCCACAGGAATCCTGGTGCACATGTCCACCTCTTTTCTGGGTCCTGTCAAACTAGCGCATCTTTCTTCAAGAATGCATGGCCTTTCTGTAAGATAAAAAATCAGAGAGATGAACATACACGAATCTGATAAGTAAACAACATTGTAACTGTGGAAATGACGCACATGTATCTTCCACCTCTGTAGACTATAGTGTGCTAGGGGGATGCTGATGAAGCCAGCTCCCATTTTGCTGTTAAATGACCTGCCTAGACAGGAGGCTGTTACCAAACTCCCCAAAGCGCATGTTCCATCTGAGGCTCACTACATTTCAGCACTGCCAACAATAGTAATCTAAATGTGAACATGGCACATGCCTGGATTCAAATTCCAGGTATACCACAGAATCATGGTCAAATTAACGACAAAACCCTGGCTCGAAATTTTCCCATAGTGTTGTCTGTATCATGCTTGACTGAGATGGAGACTGCAGAACTCCTTGGAATTCAACATAAGCAAAATAGTTGTGATAATATCTCCCTAGTATAATCTGTGGCATGTCCGACTCCTACTCCTCCTCCGCTTTACTCACTGCACAGCGGGTCGCATAGGTGTGGCGTGGGCTAGGGTGGGGCGAGAGACCTGGGGGTTTCGCTACCTGAGATTCCATGGGCCAGGCTTGCACCCTACAGTAGAATGGGTCGACTGCACATGCGCGATGAGTAGTGCGCGATGAGTAGTATAGAAAGGGCATGCGATCTCCCTCTCCCTATAGGTGTGGCGCGGGATAGGGTGGGGCAAAAGACCTGGGGTTTTCGCTACCTGAGATTCCATGGGCCAGGCTTGCACCCTGCAGTGGAATGGATCGAATGCGCATGCGCGATATCATAAGTAGTGCGCGATGAGTAGTATAGAAAGGGCACGCGATCTCCCATCCCTATAAACTAACCCATGGGGGTGAATGAACCCATGGGGGTGAATGATCCATGGGGGTGAATGAGCACTCGTTTGGATAAATACAAAGCAAATATCACTCCTGGATAAGTAAGCTTATTCATCACCATTCATAAAGGTTATGGATGGGTAATATATAATTCGTCACAGCAATGTTCACTATATTCTAATTTCATTTATTTTGAAGCTCATTAATTTCTGGTGAACATTAATTTCTGGTGAACAAATAAGAATCCTGACCTTCCTGAATAATGATGAGGTAGTGGTGTCAGTAAAAAGGGCACCGGCCTTTTGACCTCGGCTACAATCCATTGGTCCAGTTTTATAGTGCATACATGTACATGTGTTGAAGCTCTCCCACCATGGAAATGGCACTGAGCCCTTGACATGGTTGAGGGGCATGCATGCCAGATGGACAGTATATTCACTAAGGGATGTTCCAGAAAAAAGTACAAGGGATGGGGGAATTGAGTTTTCAGTTCAAGGGTATACGAGTGGTGGGTGTTATAACGTCATTTAACATTTAGAGAGATAGGATAAATGGTATGGGAGGTTGGGGTACAAAAATGTCTTCCCCAACCCCACGTATCATTTTCTGGAACAGTTCTAACAATAACAATGTTCAGATGCAATTGTTCGATTGAGCTGTCTGTTACATTAGTGAACGAAATCTGCTAACAGGGATGTCACTATGTGTTGTAGTAGCATGTGGTAGGTATGGAAGTAGGCGGCCACACGAAGTGACATTTAGTGTTTCAAATATAGGAATTACATGGAAAGTACGCGGCTGTTTTGGGCTGACATAGTAGGCATGGTAGGGGGCCAAAAAGGGATGCATACCACCATGACCACCTTCTAATGACATTCCTGGCTAATGCCTTGTACTGACCTGGAGTAAAAACACTTGTTTGTCCGTCTCTGTTATATCCCTATTCTTCTCAAATTCAGCCCGAATTCGTCTAAAATAGAAGCCTTTGTCAGTGTATTGGAGTTGCCTCCCCTTTCTAAGTAGTAACCGATAGAGGGATAAAACTGCAAGTTTAGAGTACTGTATCTCCATCGTCTGAAAGTTAAAATTCTGCAAATGAATCACAATATATTGAAGCAGAGCAAACTCAGTGTCAAATCATTCTACAAGCATGACAAGTGATAAGCATTACAACTGAAGTGATATTAGCCCAATATTGTCAAATTCACCTCAGAAATATAGAATTTTTTCCTCAACATATATACCCCTGGAAGAAATGAAGGATTCTCTAATCATACTCATGCCAATCATGCCGTGCAACCCGTTCCCCCACATTCCGAGTGGGTGTTTGTAACTAAGGTCAACTGGAGCATACCCGGAGTCACCATAGGTAATGACCAGTTATCAGTGAATTTACCATGAATCGTCTGGGGTTGCAAGCCTAAAACACATGTTAGAAACCCACTTGTTACTCTCATAAGTCTCTATACAGGACTTGAAGTCATTCATAGTTGTGGCTGAAGAAATATTTCTGTGTATTCAGTCTAGCTCTGCCCTTATACAGCTTTACTGCGAGTGTGACCCCTGGTTACTTCTAAAGACTCGGTGAAGAATATTGTTGAGTCCACACGAGTAAATCTCTGAAACATTGTGAAAACTTTGAAAAGGGATTGGAGATGTATGCACATGGGTGTTTGAGATGTTTTCTAACGTTATTAACTTAATGTTATAAATGTGCTTCTTTGAGTCATCCAAAATCGTACTCCATGATGCTGATGTTCTACAATCAGAGGCATGTTACTTGACTAAATGCAGTGCCTATAGGCTTAGCCAACCAAGAAAGTTTGCAATACAGACGCCTTAGGCCTATTGTCAGTGACGTTTGGGAGGGTCGGCGTATTCGACTGAAATGCGTTGAATTCGACTGAAGAAACGGAAACTCGGACGGTTATTTGTTGATAGCTCGCTTAATACTGGTTCGATTCTGACAATCTAAACTTTCCGGAGTAGCTGAAGAGATTCTCTTTTCAAAAATATATCGTTTGATGACAAAAATATTTTTATTTTTGAGATAGTGGGCAACTGAAATAATCGTGTCGACTTCGCTGAAATTTTTTCTGGACCGACCGACATGCGGTTTTTCTTGTCCGGAAAATTATTGCGTGAACTGACTGAAATACTTTTAGGTTTCCGGAATGCTCTACTTTTTTACGAATAAAATGATATTTCCATTTACATTAAGTTATTATATGACAAACATTCATTTATTTGAAAAATAGGATATTTTTTGTGCAAACTATGGTTGTTAAATTTAATTTGACACTTACGACCAACCAATCTTCCTATAAACTTACCCGCGATCCTGATTCCGGATTTTCGGACTCTCCTGAAGTCCGTCTTCAAATCCAAGTTTTTAATTCGCTCCAGTCACGCCGATTCGGCTGAAAATGTCTTGATTTTCAATCGTTTTATTTCAGTGAACCCTTTTATGGAAAACGGTAGAAGGTACATGCATAAATTTTATATCATTTTATTCGTAAAAAAGTAGAGCATTCCGGAAACCTAAAAGTATTTCAGTCAGTTCACGCAATAATTTTCCGGACAAGAAAAACCGCATGTCGGTCGGTCCAGAAATTTTTTCAGCGAAGTCGACACGATTATTTCAGTTGCCCACTATCTCAAAAATAAAAATACTTTTGTCATCAAACCATATATTTTTGAAAAGAGAATCTCCTCAGCTACTCCGGAAAGTATTAAGCGAGCTATCAACAAATAACCGACCGAGTTTCCGTTTCTTCAGTCGAATTCAAAGCATTTCAGTCGATTATCTGATCCCGTTTGGGAGGGCACAGTTATTTTTTACAACAACAACCATGCAAGATGGAGAAAAGTTCCCCTCCCAATCTACATATTTTCCCCCGTTTAGGACACTGTTAATTTTGTTAACGTATGCTGCCAGTGATATTTATTGGCTAACCCACACTTCCATTCATCTGGTAAAAGTCGATCAAGTCGAAAAGCCTTCGTACGTTTCATATAATTTATTTTACCTGCAGATAATTTGCCTTGACTTGTCTGCTCAGCTGACAGCTCTCGTCAATTCGTCAATTGAGATACTCTCGAAGCTAAAGCGTTGCTGAAATCTCTACACTCATACAGCGCTCTGTTGAATCGTTATGTGCTTCTTGCAATATTAGGTATTTTCTCTCTAATATTTCTCTGTTCCATTTCTAGTTTGGTACTATTCAAAACTCTATCCACGCTGTAAAAGTTAATAGCTCTTGGTTTCGTGGATATTCCACTACTTCCGGTTTGGAGTTTCAAATTATTTTGTGTGTTTACGATCTTTTCACACTCATTAATTATCCTTTTTTATTTATGGAGTGATTTAATGATGATGGTAAACGCCTTCACAGTGAGACAATTCAACAAGTAAACTGTTTCTTGAGCTCAAAGTGAGATAATAAACCGAAAAGTACGTGAAACGTGCTTCGCGTCGTCTGCTAAATTCAACTTGTTCATTTGTTGTTGTTGTCGGACAAGCACGAACACGCTCGAATTTGGCTAGAATCGTCCCGCGTTGTCTTTTGTCATTATCGTCATTAAATACTGGTATATTCCAAATGCTGGAAAATAGGTGAAACTCATCTTCTCTGAGGTAAGACTACTTTTTTCAGTAATTTAGCAGTTTAGCCCTACTTATTTATCAAGGCAGATTGAGTTGGTACCTAACCAAATTGACATGGCTTCGTTCGTTCCTATCGAAGCCATGTCAACTTGGCTAGTTGGTGCCATAATTTGACAGTTGGAATATCAGTGTTGACCATGTCAGCAATATGGCTTAGCGTCTGTGTTTCTAAATTTCCAGGATAGAATTATGGTTTTCTTCGTTTCAATCATTTAATCATGAACAGTTTACAAAAAGTCCAGGTTAGCTAAGTTTCATAGCTACTTCAGGCATGTCATTTTATGGGGATGATTTAAGATTAAAGCATACAATCAGCCCCATCAAAATGCAAGGCCTGCTACTTGCTTTCCTCTAAGCTATGTCACAAGCCTACTCTTTCTCATGCCGGTAATAAAAATATGATTATCGTCATGCTACTGAATCGACAAAGATCCTTTAATATGGGTTAAAGCTACAGTAGGCTACATGTGTTACACAAGGTTTTCAAGTGCAAAATGATCTAAACCAGATGTCTGCATCATTAACCCTGAAAATGGGAGATTTTCAGCCTGTGAATGAATGTTTTGGTTGTTGGTGTCCCGTCATTTTTTAATTGATAGATATCAAACTGTATCGACACCAAATGTCGGGTTATTACTATTAGAACTTAACAAAGATCTTACACATTAAATGATTTTATGTCGATGTTCTGGTTGATCTATGTAAGCAGCAATCCATTATATGTTTAGAAGCATGGAATAATACTATGATGAAATGGGATGAATTCATGGATTAATCTGTACCAAACAAGTACTTGGTAATTTACTTCTTGTCTCAAATCCCACTGGTCCAATTATCTTTCCATTTCCATTCACATCCTCGTGTAGCCTGTATTTAGTAGAAAATTAAACCCTTCAGCCAGACGACAGATAATTTCTGACAGATTGTCTGACTGGGGGCAGAGTCTTCTTCCCCACGAAAATCGCAATATTGGAGCGACCGCAGGGTCGTGCGACCTCATTCCAGTAAAAATTATTTTTTTAAAATATTCTGCAGTTCTACAACACGTAACTCATATATATTTATTAATGGATAATTTTCCTTCAGTGTCAGCCCAAATTTAACAAGATCCGCTTCATTCTTCGTCTATTACAGTGTTAACAACTTCACTTTCCTTTCATTAATTCAATGAAACCACGACTCAGTTTTCCATTTGAAATGAGGTAGAACTTAAAAGCCCATTAATAAATACATGTGAGTTAAGACAATCTGTCATAAATTATCCATCGTGTGACTGAAAGAAGCTAGGTCTAATGTAAAATATGAATGATTTTGTGTTTGTTTTTGTGTCTGTCTGGTATTGCAACAGTTCATTGTATCACATGAGGACCAAGTGACACAGTCCATTATAGGCCTAAAATATGGTAAGCCCAAACTAACGTCAGGGGGCATTCAAGTATTACATAAGCAGAGCCCAAAATAAAGGAATGCTTATTATTGTATTATTGTCATTTTTATGTCATTTTTCTTAGGCAAAAATATGAACTTGTTGTTCACAAAAGCGTCTCTGTATGTTTTCATGCAAAGTATGTTGGGTGTATTTGGTAGGATCTTTTATGATCCGCTACTGTCGCACAGTTACCACTCTTGGTAAAACCGTCATGCAAATGTGGTGGCAAATCGGAAAACAACTCTTTTATATGTGATATTTAGTATTTATTGAAAAGTTATGAAATTGCTGATTATCCACTGAAAAATTTTAACATCTGAACTTCAAGTTCATTTATTTGCAAACTATGCAGGAGTACATAGATCACACAAATTTTTGTGATACCTGGAGTTGCACTTGCAGTGTAGAAAGAAATGTTTTAACACTAATGAACCATCCCGACTGTTGTGTTTGTAGGACAATGAGCTCTGTGACTGTATCAGCGGAGACAGACAAAGCGATGGAGTCATTGAGACAGAATTTCTTTCTCAAGCTGGACCTGTACAATTTTGAGGAACCAAAGTACGAAGAGAGTAAATATGTGCTCACAAGTCCACGTTCATTAGAAGCATGTTCCAGGGTTGGCGTCAAGGTTTGTATTTGAAACTAACTGCTTCTCAATGCAGACATTTATACTGATGATTCAATTTTCTGCATTACTGATACTTCAATAGGACATGCATTCTCTTCACAGGGGTCGAAATGTTCGAAAAAACTTACCTGTTCAGGGTGACAGGTAAACTAATTTTATACCTGTCTCTTCCGAGAAGGGCCTGTACTTGACATCATTTAAAATTTCACCTAATGACATATTCAAAGATACATGTAAACTTGTTTTGTTGTGATAATTCAAGTTGACAGAACATTTCCATGCAATAACTAACATGTATTTTGAAAGAAATTCATCAAATTGTAGTATTTTAATGTAAAAAAAAAAATGGTGGCTACCTGTCACCAGAGACTGGTATTTTATTTTTTTACCTGTTTCTTACAAAAATTATCTGTCAGAGACAGGTGGACAGGTGTATATTTCGACCCCTATCTTCATTACTGACAATTTGATAGGACATTCTCTTCATTACTGACCATTCAGTAGTACATTCTCAACATTTATATTGACAATTCAATAGGACATTCTCTTCATTAATACTGATAGTTCAATAGGACATTCTTTTCATTTTGATTTTGAAATTTTTCATTTTGATCAGAGGAACATGTAAGAATTTCATTGAAAGCTCTCTCACAAACAGATATGCATTTTGCTTCATGGCAGGTTCAGTTTATTATTTATTCGTGATCGTGTTATTCACCTTTTAGCCATTGGGGCTGTTATACAAACCACTGGCTGAGTTCCAGGAAGATCTTTTGCCACAAGACGTCCCCCTGAGAACAATCTATAACATGTATGATGAGCATGAACAAGACAGACAGCGTGAGTATCTTTACTAGTGCAGGTCTTGCATTTTGACGGGGCTGATTGTATGCTTTAACCTTAAATCAGCCCCGTAAAATGAAAGGTCTGCTAGTGTACATACATGTTCAGGGCGGCCCGGCCTGGTCTAGATTTATAGTTTGAGGCTTTGGGCACTCTTACGTGATGTGGAGTGTGGCAAGGCATACTGAAATTGGCCATGGTGCGGGACTGCTGATGGCCATGGAAGCTCTAGGAGTATTAATTAAAGTGTCTAAAAACAGCTAAACTACTTGATGTTTAGCCAAATTACTGAATACTGTTCAGTAAATAATAATAAAAATCATTTTGCCCAATCCAGTATAACATGTATAATCATGGGCGGGTACCTGTAATACAGTACTGCAGGTGGGAAGTACAGTGAACCCTAATTTGTTTGGCTACTCATTTTCAACTTCCAAAATGCCTCTGGAAGAACTGACAGTGACAGAATGCTTTTTAACATTCTTCATTATTTTCAAGAACACAGTGCTCAGATCATGTGCTCAGGTGTAGTAATCAAATGAATCACACATTCCATCATTTTCTTCTTTAGGGAAATTGAGACGATGTCGAGAAGAAAGACGGAAGGTCATCGCTGAAGAGGACAGAGAAAACCAGGGCTCCTCATCCGTGGCAGTCTACAGAGAGTCTGGAGAACCGGGTCAGTCAGGGTTACCAATACATTGTACCGGTCTTTCAAGTGATCTTCTCTATGATGACTTGAACAGCTATTCTACTCAATGACACTGTCTACTCAATGACATCAGGCACATGGAATGTTTTTTTTTTCACCCTCTTAAATTAACCACTCAATGGGGAAGATTTGACAGTACATTTAATTGAAATCGCTTACAGATTTTTCTGAAAATTGGACCAAATATGACAATTTTTGTAGCTTTGTAAGGTTTTTCAGGAAAATTGAAGCGATTTTAAAGGGGATAGCAAGGGTTTCAGTTTTTTACTTCATGGCATGTTACTTGGAGTATTGGTACAAGTGTTCTCTTTGGAAAGATGTAAAGGTATAACAGATGTGTGTGAAAGATTATTTGACCTTTGGTGGTTGAAGAGGGGCTCCTATTGTTTATTTTCAGCTGAGCTGGATAACTCCATAGATCACCCTATGGCACACGTACAAGTGAATGCCAAACTTACAAAATGAATGACAAACTTTCTCAAGAAAGAAGATCTTGGAACTATTTGTCCATTTGCTTTTTCCCCAGGTGCTGAGATTCACAATACAGGAACAGTGCAGCGAGAACGGACCAAATGGGTGTCTTCCATCGGTCATCAAAGAGTGTCTAAAGATGAACTCAACCAAAGGTATGCATGCATGGAAATGGAAAACTTATCCTCCATGTATTCATCATGCTCGATTTGTGTGCTCAATGTTTATAACAGTCTGGTGAAAATGATGAAGCCTTGCCAGGCCTGTGCTGTAATATTGTCTCAGGAATTCCGTTGCAGGTTACCATGAATAGATAATGGGCGACCTATGGTAACCTGTATTACCGATGCTTCATGTTTAAGTACAGGGTAACACAAGTATTACGGTAACTCATAGAGGGTCTTCTAAGAATGAAATCGGTGAAAGATCAAGGGGAACGGAGTTTACCGTTGATCATTACAGCACAGGCCTGCTTGCATTCTGAAAATGGCATCAGGCTGATTGCTTGGCATGGTTAGGACTGATCACGGGGCTAATTTGTTTCTGGCGCGTCTGATATGTTGCTAGCAGGTCACACCCGATGCTGCCGCAAACTGCACAATAACTGATCAGTTATTGTGGAGTACTGCGTTAGCGGCAACTCACACAGCAAAATAAACAGGAGGGAAATGAACCACTAGAATTGTATATATTTGGTAGCCACCTATGAAATATTTAACATTGGACATATTGTGAAAGATTAGATGGCTGAGGAAAATTTGTTTTCTGCCCACCCATAGTTTTCTGGAACAACCCTCAGTTTGCACCTGCACAGTACTTGAGAAAGAATCACAGCATGGTACCACACAGTTGATAAAATTTGCTATCTATACTCAAATTATCTGTATTTCTTGTACATATATCACAGATATTTCCTAGATTTAAAACGGATGGAAATACTGAAATATACTGATGAGATTAAAATTTAATTCCATTGTAATAACGTACTGTGAACATTTACAGAGCGAAAGATCTACACGACAGATGTGTGCGACTCAGCCAGAAGGTTATATCTTGTAAGAACGCAGTATATGGGGGAAAACAGTCTACACGGTAAGACTCCCTGGTTTGTCTTTGTCTACTTCAGAAGTTATGTGACTGTTTTACTGAGACTATGCAATAGTCAATACATCCCTGAAGAATTTGGAGACCCACCCTGGCGAAAAGTTTGCAGCTGTGAAATTACTTGCATTCAACACAATGTTATACATTGCTGACATGAATGAGGTGAAGTTACTTTTGCTATATGTACAGTATTTACCTCAGCATTGCTGATTGCTGTGGCTAATTGAGGAGGCTGCAGTCCAAAGTTCTTGTCTACAAATAGTTGTTTGTAAAACCGTGTAACTTTTCCTTCTGTACAGCACATCTATGCTGTCAAAAGAGGATGGATGTTCTCGGCTCCAATGACACATTGCATAATATCTGATGATTAAATTAGCCTACCATTGAACAAGATTCTAGATGTGTGTGTATTCATGTAAAATGTTTTGCACTACGGGGTGATTCTTCTTGCTCTACTCAGTGCATTATATTCATTCAGGGAACATATGTACTTGTCTGCTTGTTCAAGTGACCAATATCATATCTTCAAGTGATTTTATTAAATCAGGATTCCCATTTTATAAATTTTTTACCTATTTTTTAATGCTTTGTTAAAATGTGCTTTGTGCCATTTTACTTCACATTAATTGGACAGATATATTTCTTTATACCCCCCGCAACGAAGTTAGGCATGTTAGGGGGGGTATACTGGAATCGGCTTGTCCGTCTGTTTCTAGACACAATTTTGTCCAGACTACTCCTCCTAGGATTTTGCTTCTATTTTAATGAAACTTTACATATGTGTTACCTATGGTTTGAAGATATGTATGCCTTATTTACAAGGCGAAATTTTAATTTTTGACATATTTATGACGTTTTGAACTTTATAGGACTTTGCCATTTTCAGGATCTATTCCCATATAGAGACTGTTTTGTCCGGTCTACTCCTCCTAAGATTTTGCTTCTATTTTAATGAAGGAGGGAGGGAATTTGGCTTAATGTCACACTCAAGTTTGTTTCACTCATATGGTGACAGTCAGTTTGGTCTATTTTAATGAAACTTTACATATGTGTTACCTATGATTTGAAGATGTGCATGTCCTATTTAAAGCGAAATTAAATTTTTTGACATATTTATGACGTTTTGAACTTTATAGGACTTTTCAGGATATATTCCCATATACAGATAAGTTTCTATTGTAATCGACTACTCTTACTATTTTTATCAGAAGGTTCTGAAACTTTGTCGACATGTTTGAAGATCTGCATCTCCTATTTGTGACATGAAATATAATTTTTTTGTCAAAATTACCCAGACTTGGAATGACCAGTATATTATTGCTTTTATACTGTATTGACATATTACTCAGAACGGCAGACTTGTGTCTTGCAGGGCAGGGGGTATCTCAGTTATCCCTTAGGATAACAGTTAAATCTAGTTGTTCTTAAAAAAATATAAAAACTACATTTGATTTCCCTTGTAAGAATAAATATGAAGAAAAATCAACTTGCCCCTTCCCATATCTACAATGCATACTATCATGCATTATAAAGTTATTCCTCATATTGTGTATATTTTTTTGTGGCAATAACTAATCAAATAATGTTTTATTTTATTTATATTGGCTGCATGCATTTAATAAAGCTGACTTGGGCTCTGGAAGGAAACCAAACACTATATGAAATCACTTTGCTTAGTGATTTAGTGAAAAACTCTTCCTTAAATCATGTCTATTCTAATGTTATGCGAATGATGTTCAGAATGGCATAAAGTTTCAATTACACCCTTGTAGAGTAAAAAAAAATAAAAAAAAATTGGTTGTCATATTTTGGCAAAAGAGGGTGATTGTTTTATAATTTTGTAGAAAGAATGCTAATAACCAGCGCCATTCACTCAGCCATTTTGTTTCCTTCATAACTTGTAAAGTGTGTACGCTGACTGGTAAAGGGTTATTCATGTTCAGATTCAATGCAATAATCCATGTTAAGGTTTAATGCAGTGATAATCCATGTTCAGATTCAATGCTATATCCAAGTCCAAATTAAATGCTATTATCTGTGTTCAGATTCAATGCAATAATCCATGTACAGATTCAGTGAGAGAATCTATATTCTATATCGAGAGGAAGTCAAACTGTTTCTGCCTTCTGTTAATTTTTTTTGTCTTGGAAATGATTACATTGATGGAGTATTCCTTATGTATTGGTTTTAATATTGGCTTGAAGGTTAATTTGCAATGTTACTTCTCTGGTTTCAGAAAATTACGCTCAAAAAAGACCACAAAGGCGTCGAGCAGAAGTGGCAGTTCCATTGGCAGAGCTTCAGACAAATCACTTAACAGCATAGATTCAACACTTCGCATTAGTCAACTTGGTCAGAGTTCATTATCCCAGGCTCGACCCATCAGAAACCCCAAACTCCGTCAGAAACTGAGGGGATCTCGAGCACTTGGTGTGCAGATTACACCCACGGTAATACTATATTCATGTACATAGTCTTTCTTAGTAAATGTTTATCTACTGTGAGGTAGATTGTATTGTATACATGATTAATTGATTCATAACAGCATTGCCCAGCCACATTCATGTATACAGTCAGTAATTTTGACCTGATATTATGCAGCCAGTGAAGCCATCAGTGTTCCAGGACAGCAGAAGTTGCATTTTGCAGCTGGAGGTGATCCCAGATAACTTATGGGTTTCAGTACCTTTCCTTTACTGGAAGTCACCCAGTATAAACCAACATTTATGGAAAAATGAGCATACATTTATATATTTATATTACATGGAGGTGTTCACACCACTCAAAGAGTCCAGTTTAACCCCCCCCCGCCACACACACACCCCCCAATTCAAGGTCGACCAGCTTAATCTCAAGCAGTTCGGTGCAAAAAACTGTCCTAAATAAACGTACAAAGGGGTTCAGAGGTTACAGCTTCAATACGTTTTTCTTCACAGCTGATTTATTGTTCTAATAAATCCTGTTTGATGTCAGTTTTCATAGAAGAAAATATTAACTTGTTCACACAACTTCTCTGGGTATTTGGTAGAACCTTTAAAATTATAAACTTGCTGGATCATGAAATGAAGATATGATAATATGACCTTCTTGTCACCGCTATTTGTCTCCTCTCATCAAATGTATTTAAAATTTTTAATGAAGGACCAAAAAATTCTGGAGCTGATGATGACAAAAGGTGAAGAAGAAGAGAATCACTACGATGAACGGAATGAAGCTGTTCTCAAATGGGATAATCAACGACAGCGAGAAATTGCTGCTAGAGATCTCCGAGAAAACAGACGGAGAAAAAGACTGGCCTCTCAAACAAGACAATGGGAAAGGAAAAGGGTAACAAATCATAAATCGCATTGTCTTCACACATGTAGATCAATTCCACAATTTTCTAAATCTCTATCATGAAGAGTGGAATGAAAATTGATTTTATATTGAATACAGCTGATTAGAGAATCTACCCATCGTTCTGGGTTAGTTAATTTACTTATCAAGCACGAGTTTACCCCCAGAGCAGATGATCATATCCTCTCCAAACAGATTTATTTATTTTTCTCCATAAATATATTTACGACAGTGGATAGACATTGTGGCGTATCTGCTGCATGCTGTGTGCAACATTGTTGCATGGGGCAAACACACTGCCCAGCATCTGACTGAGCCCATCCAGGAAAGAGTTTGGAAATTTTAAGGATATTGGTCCTTCCTTGAAATAGTAGGGTAAAATGAGGTATATTTACCTCCCCCATGCCAGTTACCGCTAGTTAAAAAAAGTTTCCCATATTAAAACACGGGAAGAAATGGTATTTTACGATCCAAAGATTGTGGCCAGGAATTGCCATTGGGAAGACTGAGTGTTTCAAAATGAGGATGTGAATCATATATTGTGTTGAGGAAAGAATCTCAAAGGTAGGGTTTCACAAGTGCATCGAGAAACTTGCCAGGTTGAAGTGAAATGGCAGAGTTATAAATGCGTGGTCATATAGGAAATCGCTACTCTTACGATATGACTGTAAATTATTGGAACATTCCACTTATCTCTTGTGTTAAACATTTCAGGAGGAGAAGAGCCGAGAGAGAGAAGACATGGACGAGACGATACGTGAGGATAGAGAGAAGAGAATTCACCAGCATCATGAAAAGTGGGAGTCGACCATGGAACAACAAAGTCGTATGAAGGTGATTACTCCACTGCCAATTAGTTAGTTTGTCAGCTGTAGTATTGAGGAGGACGAATACATACTTTTTAGTATCAGTTTTTAGGGAAGTTGGTGGGAATAAACATTTTATTGAGAGGGGATCTTTTGTCTTCCTTAAGGCACTGTGTGGGTATTATGGGTCTAGTTATATTCTGATAAATATATTTATTGATGAGGACGAGTTATGTCCCTATTTAGCTTATATTTTATTCTGTTTGTTTCTTCCATTTTAGCAACAACAGCTGGAAAGCAAAAAGGCTAGAGAATGGCATCGAAAACATGCACAGGTGAGCTGTTATATTCTCCACTGACTGCAAAAATGATATACTTTGGTTTGATGTTACATTTCCCATGGAGAACAGATTACCATACCTGCAGGGGTTCATTGACGTCCTATATTTTACAGCCCTGAATGTATTTGAGGCTTAACTTAGGAGATATTGAGTTTTTTTCTGGCTCAACCATGAAGCTATATTAAGTTTTAAATGTTTTTGCCTCTCCATTATTTTGTTCAGTTGGGAATATTTTTGTTGTGCAATGGAAAATAATCAAAGCATAAATGCGAAGATATTTTCCATCTTCCATCTGTAACAAGGCATCAACTTAAGATCATCCAACTGGGAAGGTGCTGTGTTTGTTTCTTAACTGAAGGACAAAAAAGTCTTACATTTCTGGTTAGCTCGAATATTATTCTTTACCCTGCACGTCAACACTTGCAAATTTTGCAAATTTAGAGGTATACATAACTATGATTTAACATATATCACTGTCCTAAATCAGGATTCTTCCAGAATTGATTTTTTTTTTAAAATCCACTTTTGGAGCTTCTTGAAAATAGGATATGAGTTCCCTATTAAGAATGGCATATGCTGGTGATACAAATGGAATACACTATGCCCAGTTTAGTGTTCTGATCAGATGGGCAGGAGTTCCAATTGGAATGGCATATGCCATCCTTTCTCTGGTGAGTTCAAAAAAGTTCCTAGGGAGTTCCTATATCCCCAACTCCGCACACCATGTCATTCTCTTTAGAATGTTGCAATTTCAAGTAGCTCCCTTATCACACCACATTTTCCGAGTATCTTGGACCAGAAAGGACAGTTTTTGGGTCCCAACTCTTGCCTTTTAGTAATGGAATATTCTGATGTTGGTGACTCATTCTTGGCTCCATTATTGTTTTCATGACAGGAACGTAATCTGGAATTGACAGTTCACGATGAGGATGAGATGAAGGAGTTAGTGACAGAGAGACAAAGACAGGAATTATCTGAGGCCTTCAGGAGAAAAGAAGATAGGATCTTACAGGAGAGCATGGTAGGTAGTCTTTATTCTTCTGTCACTCAAATAACATTCAGTCAATCTGATCCTTATTCATATTACATATATAACTGATGTTGAAGTCTACCGAAGTTGACTGACCTTGACCTATTTCATAAGGTCATTTATCATATTCAAATGGTATATCTTTAAGAATCATAGTCAGGCTTTTCATTTTCATACCACATTTGCATCTGGGGATGATCCAAAAGTTAGTTGAAGATGACTAACATTGACCCATTTTCAAGGTTAGATTCTATTTGTTACGATATTTCATGAAGGACTTCACCTACACTGTTCAAATTCATGCCACATAAGCAACTGATCATTAGACAGCTGTCAAATATGACTGACCTCAACCTATTCCTCAAGGTCAAATTCATGGTTCACCTGCAGTTAAGTGAGAATAGATCTGGAACTCAATGAAGATGATGGACCGTATCTATTTTCTAGACTAAAATTGCCAGCCCATGATTTCTGTATAAAGAGAAATATTGCAGAGCATAGTTACAGCTTTAGGAATTTGGTCAAGCTCTAACAGAGCCCCAGTGCAAAACTTTTCCCCATCTGAATGGATGCTCTTGGCAAGAGTGGACTTTGTCCAAACTGCTGTGTATGCATTGTATGAGCATAATATGAGAGCAACATGTAGTCATCTGAATAAATCACATTTCTGTTGGTCTGCTTGTGAAAGTTTTAAAAATACTTTTTCTGAAATAAATGATCACTGATACTCGGACCTTTCCAGCTAATTTAGGGTTACACTATATACAATCTATACATTGGCATGCAGGATATAAAATTTAGTAAAATATAATCTGATAAATACAGGTAACTACAGATAGAACAAACTACAGATCATGCCTCCCGGCTTTGAAGTGGCCGGGAGGCATTTAATAAGTGTTTACTCTGTCTGTCAATCTGTCCATCTGTCTGTCAAACCTGAATTGTATAAGTGTTAAAGAGTTTTCAGTGGCTGTTCCTGAATCTTTGCAGGCTTATCAAACATACTTCAAAGATGTTCACCTGGTATTTGTGAGATAAAATAATTTTTGTCCAATTTATGATGTTTTGGACTTCTTTACCACAAAAATACAGTGTACGAGTAGAACTCAAGTATAATCAACTAGCCCAAGAGTTTTGAGTGGATGTTCCTGAAACTTTGCAGGCTTGTTTAGCATGGTCTGAAGATGTGCATTTCCCATTTATGAGATGATATATTAGTTTTTCTCAAATTTATGACGTTTTGAACTTTGCTGATTTTCTGCATCTATTCCAGCATATAGACCATGTAACTTCTGGTGTAATCAATAAGTCCCACAGTTTTCACTGGATGCTTTTGAAACTTTGTACACATGTTTGATTGGTTTTTGGGATGTGCATATCTTATTCATGAGATGAAATATTGAATTTTGCCAAAATTACCAGGAGTTGATTTTCTTCATTTATTCTAGTATGGTATATAGATGATATGCTAAAATTATTTTTCTAGGTACTACTTACCTACTTTTCCATTTATATTCCAAGAACAAATTATGATGCTCCTTCCTCATAGCCTCTATTTAACTGAATAAAAACTTTAAAATCCTCTGTAATTCAGTTATGCTGCATTCATTGGTTCTCCAGGCGGAGGCATTCGAGTTCGACTGAATGCCCATTTCATTATGAAACCTCTTTACCCCTCAGCCCATAGGGCTGTGGGGTCTTGTCGTTGCCATGTACGTACGTCCGTCCTAGCGTCCGTCCGTCAACATGTTCTTGTCCGCTGAATATCTGCAGATCTATGAAGTCGGGCCTGACCAAACTTTGGTGAGAGCTTCCTGAATGTTGACTGATGAAATGATTAGATTTACAGATGACTGATGATTTCATGATTTTTAATTTTTTTTTTATTATTTATTGATGGCTCAGCTTTTGCACTGTTATCTATGCCCATCAACATGCTCTTGTCCGCTGAATATCTGCAGATCTATCAAGTCGGGCCTGACAAAACTTTGGTGAGAGCTTCCTGAATGTTGACTGATGAAATGATAAGATTTTCAGATGGCTGTGATGATTTCATAATTTTTAATTTATTTTTTTATTATTATTTATTGATGGCTTAGCTTTTGCACTGTTATCTATGCCCATCGGGAACCCTTGGTTGCATGTTTCAGTGTGAATTTTAAAGGTTCCCTGATAAAAGAAAGCCTGGTCCATTCAAGATTCTCATTCAATGAAGGACAACATTTTTCTTTAATTTTGCTATTAAATCATTCTATTCTACATCATATGATTTATCCTAAAACTTTTGCATGAACCATATTTGTGTCCACACATTCAACTGGTACAACATAATGCTTCAATTTTTGTCACCAAACATGTTACTGTACCTTGGAAATTATTTAAAACGAGTGATTAGGAGAACCCATTTTTAGCCTGACTCTGGGCAATTTTGAACCAGTTTGCATACCTGGAGCTTATGCCCCCCCCCCCCCCCAATAATGATAAGGGTGGGCCTGTGTCAATCAGTGTGTTTACTTGTTATCACACTTGTGCAATGCATAAATTGCCACTGATAGAGCTACACTTTCTTGCATGCTGTAATCCCAGCACACCACTCACGTGAAACCGAAGTCTGTTATATACGGTATCCAAGGATTTTTTGCAGGTTCCGATCCCAAACTCCCAGTTCCTTTTCTTAATTCATTATTGAGGGTCCAATTTTTTTAAGTGAATTTCGGCGCAAAGAGCCTGTGATCAATCACAAAACAGAGGTTTATTAACATGAAATTCAATACACAGCTATGCAATCAGATCGATATTGAGGCTCCCAGAAGCTTTTCTAGGAGTATTTCCTTCAGAAATCCTTTCAAATTGAACAACAACAACACTTTCGTTTTTTGTTTCCTTTGAGTTTTGGGCGCCCATATGTTTTCCGAAACTAAATTGGCTCTAGATGCAGCCCTGATCCTACTTGACTAAAAAAAAACAGGCTGAGGGGTCCACGCACCTTTTAGGTGCTTGCCTGCAATTCATGTTTAATATTGGGGCCATTGAGAAAGTGCTAGAGACGAGCTAATCTGTAGTAATTGATTCTGATCTCGCGCCCTTGTCCAAGAGGTACATGTATTGGGAACATTGGGCCTATTTTCTTGTTTTCATTTGGAAATAAATGAAAAAAAAATAAAATCATGTACTACTGAAATTAAATGACATAAATTGTTTATCTTCATTTCTTTCATTGTAGCGGCGAAAATTAGAAAATGATCGTAAATGTCAAGCATATGAAGTGAGAAAAGGATGCATTGAAAACGATAAGCAGTAAGTGAACAGCTGTATTTCTGCTATACTAACATTACAATTTACATCACTATTGTAGTAACCAATATGCCGGACATCTATGAATAAGTCGCAATTCTTCAACTATAATGAGTATAATAAATCGTAAAAATGATGAATATTTCAAAACCACTTTTTGTATTCCCGCATGTATATCAGTTTACTGATACATGTAGGTGAACATTCAATTCAGTATCGTAAATAAGGGTAAAAGAGTAAAGCAATGTTCATACACATAGCATTCTGGAATTAGAATTTCATCCAGCAAAGTGCTGAAAAGTGCAGTGTTTAAAATTTAGGTTTTATCTCCTGAAAATCTCCTGATTCCAGCAATAGGCAATATCACCCTCCCTGTAAAAACTGTGTAATTTAGTGCTACAGCGCCCCTGCAGTATTTTCTAGATCAACTGAGTGCTGTTCCATTTTATTCTTAGCAAAAAAATATTTATTGGGTTTGTAAATCCTAGTGCTGGCAGGGGAGATCACTCACACCACATTAAGGAGAAATTTATTGAAATGCTTATCTCCCCTGTTACCATGCACATGTAAGTTAAAACCTGTCTGCCCAGCCAAACATACAGATATAGATATTATTCAGTTATCTTGGTTATCAAAACAATTACTGATACTCATTTATTACTTGCTGGCATGGTATTTGAAAACAAAGATTCCTCAGTGAACCAACTTTTCAACTCTGTGTGGCATTTTACAAGTATGATGGAGTATGGAACTGCAAAATGAGATATATTTAAGTGTCTTCTCGGGTTGAGCCTTTAGTTCTCAACCTCATGTGGTCAAAGAAAAGATCAATAAACATTGTTTTTTTCATACCAGATACTTTTTAACCTTGGTTTTAACAGAAGCCAAACATACATTAGATGGCTCAAAAAGCAGAAATTCTGCGATATAAATCTTCTGTTTTTTGCCAGAATGCAGTATCTTCTCAGATCTAGAAAAATAAGATCTGTTTTCCAAAGAAAAGTTTTCTGTGAGAAAACCTAACTTGATGAAATGATTTATCCATGTAATTTCCTTAACCGATGATCCATTGATGGACTCGCCATCTTTAACCTACATGTGATGAAGTGTGATTTTCAGACTGCAAGTATGCATGTGGCAGTCTATTGCTTTTAAGGAGATTGAAGACGCTCCCTCTCTGTCACTCACCTAACTTTCCTTCCAGGAGAGTCATTGATCACTCTCCTGGAAAATGAAAATGTATTGGAGAGTAATACCAACACGATTGAATCACTCTCACAATAAAGTGATTACTCTCACAGTACAAAATCTAGGAGAGCGATAAAAAGCTCACCAATTTTTCAGATACGAGAGGCTGATGTGGTCAGTTGGTTCATACTCCATGTAAGTATCACGAAACAATGCATACAATAGCCAAGTCTGGGACCAACAATGTGTCTAGACTTGGCCCTTTTCAGCTGCACAAAGGATTGGACAATAGCTCCCTACATGAAGTATCTACCGGTCAGTTGTAAAGGAAGGGAATCTTTGAGTTATGAGTTTTAGAAGTACCTAAATTAGAAACCTGTATTTGCTTCTGTTCAGTTCAATTCCTGTTGCAAGCATCGCATTGGCTAACATTCATTGAGCTGTTGATATTTTATTTTTGTACAGCAAGGATATGGAGAATGTACGTGCCTCAATAGACACCAAACATACCCAGGCTGCTGCCAAATTTGAGGAGGTGCTTAAACAGAGAGAGCTAGAGTTGAGAATGAGTCAGTAAGTATCAGCTTAAATCGCATGTACAATTTGCAGACCTCGAGGTGATAGAACATTCTTGGGAACTACGTAAAACATGCATACAATATAGACACCAGGGAATTTACATGGGAATTTCCATTACTACATTTATCACATCAGTGTTAACTTTCAGCTGAGAGCCCTTGTGTATTTGACACATTGTAGTCATCATGGTTTTCTTCAGTCTAAGTGAGCAATGACAAAAATCATCTAGCATCTATTTTAACCCTTTGAACCGTAGAGGCTGCTAAAAGCAGCCTATTTATATAATGTATATACCCGAGAAGCCGCTTTAGCGGCCTCTGACGTCAGAACCGACTATTCAGCCAATCAAATGACGTAGAGTTCCCAGGGGGTGAGCAACACTGTTTAGATTACCGGTATGCATATGACAAAATTGTCATTTGTATCCCTATTTAGCGGGGAGCTCAGGGTCAGGTAGACATGAAAACTCACGGGTTCAAAGGGTTAAGAACAATGTTCATATCCCTACCAACTGTTTTCTTTGATCATTGTTTTGAAACACAGGTGGGGTGGTTTCTGCCAGGGCTGCCTTGGCTCACCATTGATGATTAGAAATAAACATTGCTACTGTGTCAAATAGACAAGCACCCTCAGCTTGAGTTATCTGTAATAATCATTCCGACGTTAAATAAAGTTTGAAATGAAATGAAAGCTGAAGCAATAGGCATAGTAACTTCCATTCTTCTAAATTGATGGCCCCACCGCGTGAGCATAATATCACAATATTCTTTATAAATTCCATGTCATTTGCTTCTATTGTGCACTGAAAAATAAAACAAAATATAATATTTCAGGTTTCTACCAACAATAAATATTTAGTGATTGGAATGGGTTATGTTTACACAATATATCAACAACAAGTTTGAAGTATTTGCACCAGTCATAAGCCCAAATGTCCACACTTTCAGTGGCAAGCATAGGTGATATTTCTAACCCATCATAACATCCAATGAAAACATCATTTTTTGTACAACTGATTCAAAATACTGTAACATAAAACTTAGGTGTGTCCAATCAGGAGTACATTTTAATGACTTGCTAAAGGCAAATGCTGATTGCCGTCATGATATTTGGAGGACTAGAAGCACATGCCCATTATATGTAATGGCTAGACACAAAGAGAATATGAAAGGGGAAAGCTGTTGCACCCAGCTGGTGCATGTGTGAAAGTTTGCCAGTTACTTGCAGACAGGAGGTTGTTCTCTCTGGGTACTCTGGCTTCCACCACCATCCAAACTGGCTGTCACCATAGGAGTGAAATAACCTTGAGTGTGACATTATAAATCATTATAACATTATAAATAAAAAATTGGGGGTGATCAATTTAAATAGAGCGGTTGAATTTATTAGAAGAATTACAGTACCAAATATTAGTCAGACAGACAGAATTTGGATTATTGGTGCCTCCATTCCAAGGAATGATGCACGCTATAACATTTGTTTTGTTTGTTTCATAGTTTCAATACCTCAGTTTCATATAAATAAATAAATGAAAAGCGAAAATTAAAAAAATTTGAATCAATTCATTATACGGTCAAGAAATATATCCGATCTAATAAAGTTTGATTTACTATGAAGCTTAAAATCACCTAATAAACACACAAGTCTTAAGATAATTTGGTTTTGCTACTATGATAAAAGCATATATGAAGAATAATGACATCCACCCAAAACTCAAATTGCTGCAGGATAAACAATATAATCAAACACAGATGTAACAAACTAAAGATTGTTCTTTCATTGTAGGCTAGACAGAGAGAAGAAACAACAAGTAGCCAGACTGAGCCAAAAACAGTTGGATGGAGAGATGGAAGAATGGAGGAAGAGTTTGTGCTCGTACAGGAAATCTGTAAGTTTTTTTACTACTTCATATTGTTCAAGGCAAACTCTGCTCAACATGGACATGTTTGATTCCAATAATGCTATATTGAAGTACCAGTGAAATTTTATAAATTTCTTTAAATCTTGTTAACCCCTTGCTTCTAATTAGGTGATCAGATTGGAAATTCATCAGTAAACCCCCTTCTAAATATATTTTCGTCGACTGATATATGTCCATCAAAAGGCAGGCTCTCAGTGGCATCACTCCCCCCCCCCCCAAGAATAGGTCCTGGAAAAGTCATGAACTTTGTTCATGATAGGTTTATGGAAAGTCAAGGAATTTCATTCCTCTGAAGGTGTAAGACCCTGATGTTATATATTTCACTTATTTCACATGTATCACAGACCAAAACTGACCCAAGCCCTATTACATGTATCACAGCCAAAAACTGGCCCAAGCTCTATCCCAAGTATTATGAACCAAAACTGACCCAAGCCCTATCACATGTATCACAGACAAAAACTGGCCCAAGCCCTATCACAAGTATTATGAACCAAAACTGACCCAAGCCCTATCACATGTATCACAGATAAAAACTGGTCCAAGACCTATCCCAAGTATTATGAACCAAAAATGACCCACGCCCTATCACATGTATCACAGACAAAAACTGGTCCAAACCCTATCCCAAGTATTATGAACCAAAACTGACCCAAGCCCTATCACATGTATCACAGACAAAAACTGACCCAAGCCCTATCACATGTATCACAGACAAAAACTGGTCCAAGCTATATCCCAAGTATTATGAACCAAAACTGACCCAAGCCCTATCACATGTATCACAGACAAAAACTGGTCCAAGCTATGTCTCAATCCCAAGTATTATGAACCAAAACTGACCCAACTTGCCCTATCGCATGTATCACAGACAAAAACTGGTCCAAGCCCTATCCCAAGTAGTACAAACCAAAACTGACCCAAGCCCTATCACATGTATCACAGACAAAAACTGACCCAAGCCCTATCACATGTATCACAGACAAAAACTGACCCAAGCCCTATCACATGTATCACAGACAAAAACTGACCCAAGCCCTATCCCATGTATCACAGACAAAAACTGGTCCAAACCCTATCACATGTATCACAGACAAAAACTGACCCAAGCCCTATCCCATGTATCACAGACAAAAACTGGTCCAAACCCTATCCCAAGTATTATGAACCAAAACTGACCCAAGCCCTATCACATGTATCACAGACACAAACTGATCCAAGCCCTATCCCAAGTATTATGAACCAAAACTGACCCAAGCCCTATCACATGTATCACAGACACAAACTGATCCAAGCCCTATCCCAAGTATTATGAACCAAAACTGACCCAAGCCCTATCATATGTATCACAGACACAAATTGGTCCAAGCCCTATCCCAAGTATTATGAACCAAAACTGGCCCAAGCCCTATCACATGTATCACAGACAAAAACTGGTCCAAGCCCTATCCCAAGTATTATGAACCAAAACTGACCCAAGCCCTATCACATGTATCACAGACAAAACTGGCCCAAGCCCTATCACAGACACAAACTGGCCCAATGAACCAATTCAACGCTTTCTTGACTTATCCGCCCTTGATTTTAGTCTGGAATACTTTTAACAGTATTTTCGAATACTTTTATTTGGCACCTACAGTCCTCGTGAATGCAACTCGTCTCATATTTTTCGATGGATTCTTTTGAAATTTGGTATGTATGGTCGGTACCATGTGTAGATGTGCACAAACTGTTTTTGAGCTGATTCGACGTTTTCTTCAGTTACTCCCCACTGATTTTAGTCTGAATTCCTTGTATTTGGCACCTACTGTCATTTCAGCCCAATTCATCAGGCTGATGAGTTTACTTTTGCAGCTTATGCTAACAAAAATTTTGTTTTAAAGTTACTGATACATACATAAGCGCATAACCGGGGTGGTGGAATATGCACCCCCGCAGAGTAAGAGTAACTGGAGTTCTACTTTCTCCTACAAATACCGCTCCCGGCCCTTATGTTGTTTATCGACTGTATTTTTTTACGGGCGTATTTTGGGTTCAATTGAACTCTTGTTCTTCATTGCATTGGCAATTTTGAGAAGAGTGACCAAAACCTTCCCTTGAAAATTTAGATTTTTTTCCCATTTTGATACTGCATAAAATGATCTGAAAGTATGTAGAAAGAGGCTCAGAAATGTGCTCTCTACATGGCCAGAATTGCCCTAGAATGCATCTCAGAGCATCTAGACCCCTGGGGCTTACGGGGCCTAGGCGGCCCTGGATCCCGGCCTAGTTGTCCTGTGATAGTAACTGGGTGAGATGCCCTGTTTCCTGATTCTGGCTAAACCCCTGCATGTATCACAGACAAAAACTGGCCCAAGCCCTATCCCAAGTATTATGAACCAAAACTGACCCAAGCCCTATCACATGTATCACAGACAAAACTGGCCCAAGCCCTATCCCAAGTATTACGAACAAAAACTGACCCAAGCCCTATCACACGTATCACAGACAAAAACTGACCCAAGCCCTATCACATGTATCACAGCCAAGAACTGGGCCCAATCACATGTACCACAGACAAAAACATGTCCAAGCCCTATCCCAAGTAGTACAAACCAAAACTGGCCCAAGTAGTACAAACCAAAACTGACCCAAGCCCTATCACATGTATCACAGCCAAGAACTGATCCAAGCCCTATCACATGTATCACAGACAAAAACTGGCTCAAGACCTATCCCAAGTATTATGAACCAAAACTGACCCAAGCCCTATCACATGTATCACAGACAAAAACTGGCCCAAGCTCTATCACATGTATCACAGACAAAAACTGACCCAAGCCCTATCACATGTATCACAGATAAAAACTGGCCCAAGCTCTATCACATGTATCATGGACAAAACTGGCTCACGCCCTATCATGCCAATGAATTATTATGAACACAACAAGGTTGAAGAGGGCAGAGGTTGAAAACATCCAGACTATTTCCTACGGACTTGAGTTATATGTTAGATTTGACAAAAATATGACTGGGGGAGGGGGGCCATGTCATCCCTCAGTGCCCCATGTCTGTACACTGCACAATCCTATTCAGGACAGGCACAGATACATATGTTGAAGATGGTCAGGATTATCAAACTGGAGAATGTATGATTGTTTATTATTCCATGCCAGTCTGAAGAGAGGGTGTCTGATACACTGAACAGGACGGTGGCACAAAAGGCCAGAAAAGCTGCCGAGGAGAGGCAACAGAAGGAACAACTACAAAAGCTAAACATAAAAAAGTGAGTATGACTTTAACACTTCCAGCTCATGAAGAGACAGATCAGTGGTACTGATCAGTCACCAGATCGTCAGTACTGTCCAGTAACTCATGATTAGTAATGATGGTACTGATCAGTGTACAGTCACCAGATCGTCAGTACTGTCCAATAACTCATGATTAGTAATGGTGGTACTGATCAGTGTACAGTCACCAGATCATCTGTACTGCCCAGTAACTCATGATGAGTAATGGTGGTACTGATCAGTGTACAGTCACCAGATCGTCAGTACTGTCCAGTAACTCATGATGAGTAATGGTGGTACTGATCAGTGTACAGTCACCAGATCATCAGTACTGTCCAGTAACTCATGATTAGTAATGGTGGTACTGATCAGTGTACAGTCACCAGATCGTCAGTACTGTCCAGTAACTCATGATTAGTAATGGTGGTACTGATCAGTGTACAGTCACCAGATCGTCAGTACTGTCCAGTAACTCATGATTAGTAATGGTGGTACTGATCAGTGTACAGTCACCAGATCATCTGTACTGTCCAGTAACTCATGATTAGTAATGGTGGTACTGATCAGTGTACAGTCACCAGATCGTCAGTACTGTCCAATAACTCATGATTAGTAATGGTGGTACTGATCAGTGTACAGTCACCAGATCGTCAGTACTGTCCAGTAACTCATGATTAGTAATGGTGGTACTGATCAGTGTACAGTCACCAGATCGTCAGTACTGTCCAGTAACTCATGATTAGTAATGGTGGTACTGATCAGTGCACAGTCACCAGATCGTCAGTACTGTCCAGTAACTCATGATTAGTAATGGTGGTACTGATCAGTGTACAGTCACCAGATCATCTGTACTGTCCAGTAACTCATGATGAGTAATGGTGGTACTGATCAGTGTACAGTCACCAGATCGTCAGTACTGTCCAGTAACTCATGATGAGTAATGGTGGTACTGATCAGTGTACAGTCACCAGATCGTCAGTACTGTCCAATAACTCATGATTAGTAATGGTGGTACTGATCAGTGTACAGTCACCAGATCATCTGTACTGTCCAGTAACTCATGATTAGTAATGGTGGTACTGATCAGTGTACAGTCACCAGATCGTCAGTACTGTCCAATAACTCATGATTAGTAATGGTGGTACTGATCAGTGTACAGTCACCAGATCGTCAGTACTGTCCAGTAACTCATGATTAGTAATGGTGGTACTGATCAGTGTACAGTCACCAGATCGTCAGTACTGTCCAGTAACTCATGATTAGTAATGGTGGTACTGATCAGTGTACAGTCACCAGATCGTCAGTACTGTCCAGTAACTCATGATTAGTAATGGTGGTACTGATCAGTGCACAGTCACCAGATCGTCAGTACTGTCCAGTAACTCATGATTAGTAATGGTGGTACTGATCAGTGTACAGTCACCAGATCATCTGTACTGTCCAGTAACTCATGATGAGTAATGGTGGTACTGATCAGTGTACAGTCACCAGATCGTCAGTACTGTCCAGTAACTCATGATGAGTAATGGTGGTACTGATCAGTGTACAGTCACCAGATCGTCAGTACTGTCCAATAACTCATGATTAGTAATGGTGGTACTGATCAGTGTACAGTCACCAGATCATCTGTACTGTCCAGTAACTCATGATTAGTAATGGTGGTACTGATCAGTGTACAGTCACCAGATCGTCAGTACTGTCCAGTAACTCATGATTAGTAATGGTGGTACTGATCAGTGTACAGTCACCAGATCGTCAGTACTGTCCAGTAACTCATGATTAGTAATGGTGGTACTGATCAGTGTACAGTCACCAGATCATCTGTACTGTCCAGTAACTCATGATTAGTAATGGTGGTACTGATCAGTGTACAGTCACCAGATCGTCAGTACTGTCCAGTAACTCATGATTAGTAATGGTGGTACTGATCAGTGTACAGTCACCAGATCATCTGTACTGTCCAGTAATTCATGATGAGTAATGGTGGTACTGATCAGTGTACAGTCACCAGATCGTCAGTACTGTCCAGTAACTCATGATTAGTAATGGTGGTACTGATAAGTGTACAGTCACCAGATCGTCAGTACTGTCCAGTAACTCATGATTAGTAATGGTGGTACTGATCAGTGTACGTCACCAGATCGTCAGTACTGTCCAGTAACTCATGATTAGTAATGGTGGTACTGATCAGTGTACAGTCACCAGATCATCTGTACTGTCCAGTAACTCATGATGAGTAATGGTGGTACTCATCAGTGTTCAGTCACCAGATCGTTGGTACTGTCCAGTAACTCTTGATTAGTAATTGGGGGTACTGATCAGTGTACAGTCACCAGATCGTCAGTACTGTCCAGTAACTCATGATGAGTAATGGTGGTACTGATCAGTGTACAGTCACCAGATCGTCAGTACTGTTCAGTAACTCATGATTAGTAATGGTGGTACTGATTAGTCATCATCTTCCTCTTCGTTGCATTGGCAGCCTTGAGGTGAGTGATCAACAGCTCTCCTGAAAAAAAAATAGGAGAGTGGAGGAGAATGAGGGTGATCAATCTTGTCAAAGCTGAGAGACTATATAATCAAGATATAAATAGGTGAATGTTTGACATTACAGAGTTGCTGGTGAGGTGGAGGCCTGGAGACAGAGCACACAGACCAGTCTGGAACAGAAGGAAAGGAAAGTTCATCTATTACAGGACAACAGAGATTCCACCATACAACAGGTGACTAACATACACATTACACTTCCCTTTTCTGCACTGTTGTTTAGCTCCTGAACTATGTTTCCCAAACCCAGTCACAATTTGAATGTGAGAGTCTGGGGATTCAGTATAGAGTTACCGATATGACTGTTCTTTCATTAGATGTGTATCCAGGTATCCCATGCGATAACAGATTATACCTGTAAGGAGATTTACCTTATTTTTGATAATTGCATCAATTAAGCAACTCAAGAACTTGAGGACCGTTCGAAAACTTCGACCCCCCTATAGTTTTTCCTTAATTACGTCGGAACTATTGCATTGAACCAAGTACAATGTATGTTGTATATGTATTGACAGGTATAGATTCAGGCAATTTAATTTGATTAAACATTTCATCTTTGGAGCTAAAAAGTTTAAATGTTCTAGGGCCTTTGTTTTAAGTTGCTAATGACTTCTAGGTTTGTCCTCAAAATATTTTTAAACTTGACATACCCATTCTGGACATTTCAAACACATGGTGTCTCTCAGAATTTCTAATTATGTCTCAGCATATTTTATTAACCTTTGTGACAGAGAAGTAAATTTGATGTAATTCTATGCATTACTGATGGCGAACAGCATTTAGCAGAGGAAAGTTTGTGAAAGTTATTTTTCACAGCCACGCATCAATTAAACTCGTCAGATGGCCTTAGCTCATGTCAGTAATTAAACATGTTGAGTACCAATAATTTACTCGCCACTTTGGCAAAAGACCTTGATTTCTCCTCGCCATCTCCTCGACTTCTTGAACACTTGCCAATGGTGAGTAGGCCACAGTATAATCCGAGCACTGCTGATGTGATTTATCCTGTATAGTATCACAAATTGTCTGTTGCAAACAGTCCATTTGCTTAAGTTCACAGAATCTCGTCACATCTATGTTGAACTTCATGGTCTTTCTGGGTCTCCAGATTTCAGGATAACTGTCATTTATGCGGTTGAAGAATTTTTAAGTTTGTTCCAAAGTACCGGTATATTCTGTGTTTGTTTCACCGCTAATATGCTATTTTGTTTTTCCTTTTCAGACCCGTGCAATGGCACAAGCCTCTGAAAATATGCGGAATGAACTGAGGAAGAAATATGCAGCGGATAGCTTTGATAAGAAATTATTCCAAGCAGAACTTCACAACAAATTAGAATTAGGAAAATTTACACAGAAATTTCCAGCCAAAAACAAATCCAGTGTGAAAATTGCATATATGTGAACAATTAATATCGATTAGAAGGGAATATTTATATATTGAATACAAACTGACTGTAGTAGATAGAAATTGTTGTGATGAGTTTGAAGTAATCCAACACTGTCTCAAACTATCTGACATGACAAACATACATTGGGGCCCATTCGTCATGTAAGCCAAATACAATAGGTGACCACATGTTGGGAATCTTGTTGAACCTGAAAGGGCTACTCGACAAACTGTACAGCACACAGTGCACCTGATTCATGTTGTCATACATGATGTAGTAAGGTACATGGGTGATAGCCAACCCACACTCAGATATGCAGAACAGGTCTGCGGTATTCACTGGATGGCAGTTTTATTTATGGGTTGCAAGTTTTATAGATTCAGATTCATTTATTCACAATTTATTTATAAGTGTACAGCCTTTTGAAATGTGAAATAAAAGTTTATTTACTATGACGTGTATTTTATATGGGCATGAATGTACACTCCAAGCGGAGGACTGCTCTGCATATGATTGGCTGAAATGAAAAAAATTCAGTTGATGAACAATCCAGACTAGAATCAAGTAGATATTGATTTTGATTGGTCATGAACACAATGACTTCATGTGATATATTATTCCATGTTTAGATGAGGTAATAAATATATATTAATTTTGAACTTGACTCCATCGTAATCATTCCAATAATGAAAGAATTATTTCTGTATCAAAGCAAGATAACGAAGAAAGCAGCTGATGATCTATAATGGGGGGGGGGGGGGGGGTGGGCACCCACCTGTGTTCCTCATCATTCAGTTAGGTCACCTTCAGAATTACCATATCATCGGTACAGCACACAGCACTCCTCTCTCACTCCACCAACTCGGGAATGTGGATTTCGCAGGATAATGTGATGCTGATTCCCTTGGTCGTGGGTTGTAAATCTGTATTGTAACAAATGACATCATGACTTTTCGTATTGTTACTGTTATAAATGTGTCGTAGTTTGGACAGTCTTGTGTTTTACCAGTCCTAGATCAGGAAGAACTACCCTCCCAGTGGACATTGTTCACATGGGCTTAAGGCTGGGAATCTACAATCTCTCAGATATATGTCGGAATTAAAGGCTCCGTTCTGCTAATGGACCGCTTGTTCATTCACGCGTACATATTGCTGATGATAGATGTTGTAGATACTTCCAGCTTGAGTGGAAGGCAGAGTGGATTCCTAGTCCTCAGCATTGGGTTTGTGTGGTTTTCTTTATAAATGGGATTAACAGGGTGGAAAGATGGAAGGCTGGAGGTGATTTCATGTGAAAGAAAATTAATAAACTATGGGGAGAAAAGTGAATATTGGACTGTTAGATGTATGTTAAACAAAGGTGAGTGTGCTATGATCAGTCTATTTAGTTGCAACACAGCCTCCAGGTTTCAGAAACAGCCAAAGAAAGTGCACCAACCAGCAAGGTCAGAAAGAAACAAATGAAACTCATGAATGCATATTTAACCAAGTAATGACAGTAAAAAGGCCTTCTGGGAGTGGAAAACTGGTGGAAGGCCAAACGCTGAAAACCAGGCACACCAGCAGATGCTAGCAATGAAGAAGAAATTTAGAAAAGCTCAAAGACAAGGGGTTACATCTAAATGATGCACTCAACAAAACCGTCCTGACAGCACCAACCTTGACCAGAAATTGTTCTACCAACTTAGAAGACAGAGAAATACAGGGAGAACTAGGTTAAGCAAACGGATAATTGATGACCTTCATCTATCCAACATGGAGGACATTAGACAACATTGGGCTGACTACTTCCACCAGCTTGTCCAGCCTCTCGACCATCCTGAGGGAGCTTATGGAATTTGGGTCATGCTAGGAACTGGCATAAGGCATTCCAAATGGAATGGCATGGTGGGCCAAGTTAACTAGGAACTCGCTGGCATCGTTTTCGAACCCAGCAGAGAACAGCATACAATAGCACAGGGGAATGGCATATATATGCCATTCCAATTGGAGTTCCTCTCCATGCTGATTAGAATACTACACTGGGGATGGTGTATCCTATTTGTATAACTGGCGTATGCCATTCCTATCAAGGAACTCTTGTCCTAATTCCAAAAGCTCCCTAACCTGCTAACTTACACAAAATACAAGAACCAGGTGGAGCTGGATAGACTACTGATCCAGAGAATCAGCCAGACAACAGAAAAGACTCCTCCCCCCCCCCACCTTCAGAGCTGAAGGAGAGTCTTGTTCAAGAAGTGATCACCAGCTTGAAAAATGACACAGCAGCCAATAGACATGGGATATTTACAGAACATGTCAACCTGCTCAGAAAACTTCTTGGGGAAAAGTCGCAGAACAGTTCAGGCATGGACTGATAACCCCAATCTATAAGAAACAAAGGAAGCCAGTCAACCTTCCACACTCTTATCGAAGAATAACTGTGACAAGCATTATTGTATGTTAGATGAGAAGTCCCATCTACTAAATGAATGACATACTAGATCAAATTCAAAACCCTATACAGAGAGAATAGAAGAAGACCTCCGCACCTAATGCTGCATTACTACTTACAGAAGCCATTGGCGAATCAGAAGACAACCATAAACCACTCTGTGCAGCGTCCAATGATACACAAAAAGGTGTTTGATGTGGCCTGGCATGACTCTCTAATAAGGAAAATACACCATACTGGCATTACGGACCATAGATGGAACTTCTTAAACAGTTGGTACACCGAGCTCAGCTCGCAATTCAAGTGGGAGGGTACTCTGTCCAAGCCCTTCACAGGGGGACAAGGTATTCGACAGGGTGGAGTTTGGTCACCATCAGCCTACAAAGTATTCCATAACCCTCTTTTCGACAGTGCAGGTCTGAAGATCGACTCCATCTATTGCACAAGGGCTTGTTGTTGGTCTCCTCCTCCATTAATAGAGTACGAGGAGAGTATATATGAATATTAATATCATAAATAATAACTGACCAACAATAAGCCCCATGTGATCAATTGCGGTGTAATCGCCTTGACTGATGACCTAGTATTCCTGTCAGATTCTGCCCTGGACCTCCAGGTACTATCGAGGATATACATGCAAGTATGAAACGATACACTAGTGAGACAAAGTCGGACCATGATTCTGAACCAGCCCGAGTATAACCAAGACCTTGAAACGTACCTAAATAAGAAAATGGTTGAGGAAGCTACAGAGTACGAAAATGTTGGCATAAAAAGAGGACCCAACATCTCGAAAAGCTTCACCATTAATGTAAATAGCAAAATCCAGCTAGCAAGAAGAACTACTATACGTACGCACTCCTATTGAGCCACGGGGGGTAGTTATATACCTAGTATTATTTTTAATATCCCCTGTGTATTGAGCTCCTGAAGGCTGAACTCCACAAACTTTGACTGAACTTACTACCTAACATCCATGTGTGACCACAGACAGGTCGGGAACACTTGATCTTAGCGCGGTTAAATGACCTATATAGAAAAGTTTAAGCGTTGGGACAAACGTCGAATTTCCGTGAATGGTTTGCGATGTTTAATTCTAAATCTGCTGCGGACCGAGCAAGTAACGAGTTACGGTGGAATTGTCCCCATTCTCTGTCCCCCGAGTTGCAATGGAACTTAAGTGAATAATTTCTTTCGTTGATGAGGTTTTTCAGAGAGTTTGGTAAAGTGTTGAAGGTCGAGCGGGTGAGAGCACGTTTATTCGAGTTTAAGGGGAATGTGCGAAAAGCGTTTTTGCAGGCGGATACGAATCAGCAGGACGCTTTGCCGTATCAGGCGGAAATCGGCGTGTGCAAAGTGCTGACTGTTGTTCCCGGTCGTGCGATGGAATGTTTCCGGTGCCATACTTTTTGGGCATGCGCGTCGTCATTGTAAAGCCGAATTCTGTCGGAGATGTCACGTTGGGCATGACTCTGCTATGGTGTGTGGCGATCGTGTGGAGCAGATGAAGAATATTCGTGGTGCTACTGCGCAGAAAGGTGAGCTGGCTGTGACTGTGGAGAACCCTCCAATATCCTATGATCCTGGAAGTTGAGAAGCCAGTTGAAAGTCATCTTCATTTTATCCAGCCAATTTCTACGTTCCCACTACTTCGAAGTGGGAACGTAGAAATTGGCTGGATAAAATGAAGATGGTTGAAAGTATGAAAGGGGAGAAGGTGCAGACTTGAATTCGAAGAAGTAAGGGAGGTGAGAAGGCGCAGTCTGGAGGAAAGAAGGTGCAGACATAAGTGCATGAGAAGGTGTAGAGTGCAAGTTGTGGATCAGGGTGACGAGACTGCAGAAAAGTCAGAGAAGTGAGTTACATGAGACTGTTGAAGATGTCACGTCTGACACGTCCTTGGACATTTAGCAGATCGGCCTAACCATCGTGTGCGGACTCCTCGTCACACTGATTCAAAGAAGAAGATGCCGCATGATCTCTCTTCTTTAGAGTATGGGCAGACCATATCGTGAATTCACTCAGAAATTTAAAAAAAAAAGACAATATGGTTTCGTAAAATAACGATGATGATGTCATGGTAGGAAGAGACTTTATCAGGTGTTTATAAACTGTCCGAATGTAGTAAACTTTAAAGAGTTATTTCGGACTTTGAGGTCGAATTTGCTGTCCCCTTTGCTAACTATATGGATATGGTCATTGCATTCAGAGAACCCCAAAAGAAATTATTTTAACCCTACCAGGCCTAGAGGGGGGCTGCCCCTACCAAACTTTCTAAGCAATCTCCAAAACGACAAAAAATTGAGAGCTGAGACTCCTTGACTTTTTGTCTTATCATATTGGGGTCATTTAGAGCCTATTTGCATAACCCCCGAGCAGAGGAGCATGGTAACATTCAAAATGGCGGCTATGTGGGGTATCAGAGAAATGAATTTCGTCATTTTGGGTAAGAACTATTCTATTTCACATCAGATTAATATTTACTAATTTATTATGAAGTCGAAAAATCGAAAAACCGACCGAAAAATGGAGCAAAAAATGCCTTTTTTTGATCATGACGTCACTGTGATGTCCTCAAAGCCGCCATCTTGGAATTTGTTTCCCTGGAAGAGCTTGACCCAAGGGTATGATGTGGTAAGTTTCCGCCCTCTAGCTCAAGGGGTAAAAAAGAATTTGGGAGAGGGGGTGTGAAATAGCCCCACCAGTAGTAGGCTCTACTGAAATTGGCGCACATTGACCTCAGAAATTTGCATATGACCTCTGTGACGTCACAGCGACAGCCAATCAGAAGCGAGTATTCTGTCAGAGGGGTCATTGTGGGAGGTGGTGGTGGGTGGTGGGTTTAAGATGGCGGATGTGGGAGGTGGTGGTGGGTGGTGGGTTTAAGATGGCGGCCTGTGGGAGGTGGTGGTGGGTGGTGGGTTTAAGATGGCGGATGTGGGAGGTGGTGGTGGGTGGTGGGTTTAAGATGGCGGATGTGGGAGGTGGTGGTGGGTGGTGGGTTTAAGATGGCGGCCTGTGGGAGGTGGTGGTGGGTGGTGGGTTTAAGATGGCGGCTGTGGGAGGTGGTGGTGGGTGGTGGGTTTAAGATGGCGGATTGTAGAAAAACGTATAAAAGGAGGCGATTTTTAGGGGTGGGGTGTATTCATTGCACTACCTACCTGACTTACCTCACCAGCCTGCCTGCCTGCCTGCTTGCCTGCCTGCCTGCTTGCCTACCCGCTTGTATGAGACGAAAGCATGAGACTTGGAGAAGATTTTCCCTGGGATCCAGCAGCACCTCCGGTTGAAGTCTTGCCTGAAGACGAGCGTGTCAGGGACATTTATCGACGTCACTGGGCTACCATAAGCCAATGTTTTCACCGTGACCGTCGTCTATTGGACTTGTATAACTATCGATTGCAGGACCTCACGTATTTGTCTACCTATGCCGAGAACATTTTCACAGATCAGGTGACAGCGTTCAAGTTGAATATGACATTCGGGTACATTTTACGGCACAAGGAGACGGACCAGATATTATTATCCCAGCAATAATACCTATGTGTTTGATCAGCCGTTCACGGTGACGGATGCTATTTATCTGGAGCCACTCATCGACCAACTGACTACGTTGGATCCATTGGAATGGGCCCGGTTGCAACGCCCCAATACCCAATGGCTTGTGGAAATGGTGACCAACGTCACATTTTTCGTCACGAAAATGAGAGATCATCCTATCGGTGCTCCTGTACTACTACCCCCGTGGTTGCTTCATCGACACGGCCTGTATGCATTAACAGCAGGGGCACATGGGTCCTACAAAGACCGGAAATGTCTGTTTCGGTGTTTGGCCGTGCATGTGGACGAGTGTGATCCCCGGTCTTGTGACAGAGTGGTCAATGACTATTGGGAACAGTATTTACAGCAGCAAGACTTGGATAAGCGGCACTTCCGTGGAGTGCCGTTCAAGAATTTGGATCACGTGGAAACACTGTTCAACATCAATATCTTTGTATACCGATTACTATGCGAGGAGGATACATTTGTGGCTGAATTGGTTCGTCGTTCAACAGAACGGTATGCTTCTACGATGAAAGTCAATGTGTTCGACGACAATGGCGTGAGTCATTTTTCGCTGATCTACAATATGAGCCAGTACGCTCAGTCTTTCAGTTGTGCCCAATGCCATCGGGTGTTTAAACAGTCTCACGACTTACATCGCCACGAGAAAATCTGTACGAACGTGGTGAAGCGAGTATATCCGGGTGGTGTATATCATAATACGCCTACTATTTTCCAGGAACTGGCCGATGAGGGTTTGATCATACCGGAGCAGGACCGTTATTTTCCCTACCGGGCGTGTTACGATTTTGAGGCCCTGTTGGAGCCCATGGACATGTTTTCAGCGAAAACGCAGTGGACGCAGCGCCATATTCCTCTGAGTGTGAGTATTTCGAGCAACGTACCTGGTTATGACGCTGCACCGGTGTGTTTCGTGTCCACGGGGGATTCCCATGAGTTGATCACCCGCATGATGGAGTATTTAGAAGAAGTCAGTGCGGCTAGTACAGAACTATTGGTGTCCAAGTTCCAGGACGTACTGGACCAGCTGGACGATCGGATTCCTATACCGGGTGTAGCGTTTAGTGATGATGAAGAGTCCGAGTCCGAGTCGGGGCCCGAGTCGGAACCCGAGTCGCAGACCCTGCAGTCGCAGGATGTGCCTTTACCGAAACCGTATGCGGAGAAATTGAAAGTGCGCTTCCTACAATATCTAGGCCAGTTACCGGTGCTAGGTTTCAACTCGGGGCGCTATGATTTGAACATGGTGAAGGAATTTCTTTACCCCTACTTGGCCCAGGCGAATACCCTCAAGTCCGTCATCAAGAAGATCAATAATCATATTGCCCTCACTACCACATCACTGCGTTTCCTGGATGTACGGAACTACTTAGCTCCTAATTATAGCTATGATCAGTGGGTGAAGGCGTATGACTGTGCACAAACCAAAGGGCGGTTCCCTTACACGTATATATCGACGCTCGACTGTTTGGAGGAAACACAGTTGCCACCCCGGGATGCCTTCTTTGATGATTTGAAGCAAGTGGAATGTCCCGAAGACACGTACCGGGAACTACAGCAGGTATGGAACGATCAACATATGCACACCTTGCGAGATTTCCTGATATGGTATAATAACCTAGATGTGGTTCCTTTCCTGGAAGCGGCCGAGAAAATGGTGCAACTCTTTCGTCGTGAGATGCGCGTCGATGTCTTCAAGGAGTGCTTGAGTTTACCGAGTCTGGCGCTTCGCCATCTTTTTCAAGCGTGTCCTACGTACTTCTCGCTGATACAGCAAAAAGATGCAGACATGCATGATTGTCTAAAGCAGAACATTGTGGGCGGACCGAGTCTTATTTTTCACCGTTACCGCGAGAAGGACGTCACTACTCTCCCCAGTGGAAAACCCTGTGCTAAGATCATCGGATTCGATGCCAATGCCTTGTACCTGTGGTCGCTGGCCCAACCTATGCCCAGTGGCCATTATACACGTTGGTTGGCGGAAGGTCGGCATTTTACACCGCAACGCACGCCCTACAAGCATCTGGCTGATCAGTGGTTGGATTGGGAAGCCTATCGACAAGCGCATAGGAGATCGTCGACTCCCCGTTGATGGGTTTGCCCTGGTGGGTAGAACACCCACCGTATTCCAATTTTACGGTTGCCATTGGCACGGCCACGGATGTCATTTCAGCGCTGGACGCTTCAACGAACGACGTGGAAAAACACCGGAAGAATTACGGGAAGAAGTGGTGGAGAACGGTGATTATGTGAAAGAGAGAGGATACAATCTGATTGAAATGTGGGAGTGTGAATTTCACACGATGTGCCAGGCCCTGCCCCATTTACGGCGTTTCCTAAAAGAGCGCGAGTACCCCTTGAGTCGTCGGCGACTCCTGAGTCTGCCACAGATGTTCGACGGCATTCGTTCGGGGGACCTCTACGGCTTTGTCGAATGTGATTTGCATGTTCCCGACACTCTCAAGCCTCTCTTCGCCCAGTGTCCTCCCATCTTTAAGAACACGCTGGTGGGTCGGGATGATATTGGGGACACCATGAGGGCCTATGCGGAGCAACACGAGTGTTTGCCTCAACCTCGACGGATGTTGATTGGCAGTATGTGGGCCGAGAAAATCTTGCTGGGCACTCCCTTACTGCGGTGGTACATGAACCACGGTTTGGAAATTACCCAAATATACCAAGTGATACAATACGTACCCCACGCCTGTTTTGCGGAGAATGCCGACACCGTGACGTCGGCCCGTCGTCAAGGTGACCAAGACCCGAGTCAGGCCATCATCGGTGAATCTTGGAAGTTGACGGGCAATGGTTATTACGGAAAAACAGTCACGAACCAGGATAAGCACGTGAACGTGAACATTTGTACTACTGCCCAAGCCCGCAAAAAAGTGAATTCTCCTCTGTTTCGGTCCGTGGAGGTCATCAATGACGACACCTATGAAATCACTTTAGCCAAGAAGACTATCCGTTACAACCTACCCCTGCAGATTGGATGTATGGTATACCAGGTGGCCAAGCTGAGGATGTTGCAGTTTCTGTATGATTTTATGGGTGTGTATTTTAATCCATCAGACTGGCAACTCATGGAGATGGATGCGGACTCGGCCTACATGGCCGTCTCTAATGCGGATTGGGAGTCCCTGGTGAAACCGGAGTTACGTACCCAGTATGAAGCGAAGCGCGACCAGTGGCTACCTCGACGTGACCATTACCAGTACGATAAGCGTACGCCGGGCCTCTTCAAGCTGGAGTGGAGTGGGGATGCTATGATTGGTCTCTCCTCCAAAACGTATTACTGTTACGGGGGAGACGAAAATAAGTTTAGCTGCAAAGGGGTGAGCCGGCGCGATCCCAACATCGACAAAGCCTTGTACTTGAACGTGCTGCAAAGCCAGGCCAGTGCCAGTGGCACTAACCGAGGATTTCGGGTGGTGGATCACCAGATGCGGACGTACATTCAGCAACGAGACGCCTTTACTTTCTTTTACCCGAAACGGAAAGTGTTGGCCGATGGTGTGAGCACCACTTACTTGGACTTGTGAACGGAACACACACTATAACTGTTGATACACAAAAACTGTAAAAGTCAGGATGGCCGAGTGGTCTAAGGCGCCGGTATTAAGTGCTGGTCGGCGAAGAGCTGGCGTAGGTTCGAATCCTACTCCTGACAGAACTTTTTTGCACCTTAACCCTACTATTTGTACCCTGTATTCTATTTGTACCTATTCTATACATTCTTGTTGACTTAAATAAAAAAAGTCAAACCCCTCATTTTTGTGTGTTTTTTCATCAATTTTTATTCAACATCAATGAACGTCAGAACAACAACGTCATAACAATAACGTGATAAAAAAACAAGTGGCCTGCGCGCAGTGCATTTAAGTTAACCAGAGAAATGGAGCATGCACATTAAAACGAGAGGCCGGCCAGTCATAGACGAGGACATCACGGTCTTCGGCTTGACAATAATCATCAAACATGTGTACGATGGTTGGCATAGAATGTCCTCTACTCCGGTGAGTGAGATAAAACACACAGTACTGTCCGCACACACTACTCAAGGGTCCTTGTAATCTTTGAGTATTCCAACGCCACATTGTAGTAGAGACGTCCATGAATTTCACCAAATCGAGATGTAGGGGTGCAAGTCCGTAGGAATCAAAGTATTCGCCTTGGCCTAGGGTGTCCACGTACACAGCTACCCAATGTTCACCGGGTCGAGACCCCGGGTCTGTATTCAGGATGTAGGCTGCTGGGGTGGTGGAGTGGGTGGGAAACACATTGCGTGGAAACACACCTCGAAAGGGGATCTTAGGATCTCGCTGGAGTATGCCATCAGCTGTTCTGTATCCATGACTCTAGTTGGCGTAGTCACACAGCACGTTTCTTTGCTGATCCACGCTGATGACGTTATCAAACTCGGCGTAGCAAATCACGTTAATGGTCTGGGCTAGAGCGGTGGCGAAACGCAGTTCCAACCGTAGGTTTCCTTTCTTCAGCAAGGCCAGTTGATGATCGTGTTCCAAGGTGGGGGTGAGGTCGAAGGCGAACAACGTGTACCCACGGTGAAAGTCTCGTCGAGTGATGGTATTTCCTTCGTCCTGGTTGTTTTGTCCTGTGGCTGTAAACAGGTTCAGGTAGCTCCGCACATAGTTTTGGTTACCAAAATCGGGTTGTAATGGTCGGGCTGGAATTTGATGGCCAGCCACGTGCAGTGCCAAAAAGTTCAGGTTGAAATGTTGAAAGGCGAACGGATTCTCATCCCACGCTCCATTGAAAGCGGTGTTGGTCACACACAAAAATAAATTTTCACGATTGGCCATCATCGTACCGGCTGGCACAGAGAACACCTTGGTCTGTACGCGTCGGATGGGGTACAGGGCTGGTTTTTTCGATAAGGCTTCCATGTGACTCACCAACACGCCCTGTTGCAAATCCACCGTACGCACAAACAGGGCTGCATCTTCTAGGATGATCTTGTAATTGGGGGCCGCTCCACCGGCCATCAAGGCGAACGCAGGTGTGGAACGGATCAACTTGATCTTGATGGATACACCGTTCATCATGTAGCGGTCTTGCAGGAACAGATCGGCGTGCAGTCGCCCCATCATATCGACGGACTTGCTATCGGCTGTCAAGTTTTTGCGCGTGGTCAACCCATTATTGGCAGCCAGCACGCTATTCATGGAGCCGGGTGTATCCTTGTAGTACAGCGCGGCTTGCAAGTGGGATTTTTTGGCATCTGAACCGTACGACAACAGCGTCTCCATGTTGGCTCGGTACGGGTACGTATTGGTCGACGTACTGATGAGTCTATCGCTCAGACTCATATCCACCTGTTGGAACAAGGAGTGCAGCCAAAGATTCACTGGCCCTACTACTGCATCGTCCGCTACGTTGGCCCCGGCTGCGTCCACTATTTTGGCTTTCACGTACAAGTAGGTGTGGGCTAAATCCAGGTAGGCCGTATCTTTGTTTTCAATGGTAAATTCCACAGGGCCCGTCCCCGTCAGGCTAGCCAGGGGTCGATGTTCTACCCAACGTCCTTCGGCTACACTGGTCTGGGTGGGTGGAATAGTCCACAAATCCAATTCACTGTTGGTAGACGGACACGACTCGGAGTGAATGAATGCCATTATGCGAAGATGTCTCTCCTACTACTCTTCTTCTTCTTCTTGGTCTTAGTCCTCCGGAGTGTGCGTCGTCGGTGTGTTGGACGTCGAATGACTCTTCGCTGTGTCCGTGGTTGTCTTTTAAGGGCTTTGGCGATCAAGACGCTGCCTGCTTCTTTAGCCCGTCGTTTCAATGCTTGTCGGGGTGCTGTGCCTCCCATCACATCACCGGCCACGCGCAATCCACTGCGTACCGCTTGTTTGCCCACCGCTTTGACACCCCGTGTCACCAAGGGTAAGAACGTTTTCACAATGCTGCCCAGTATGTTTCCCAATCCGTGACCTCGTTGCATGCGTGCACCGCTAAAGATGGGCAAGCCTCCTCCCGTTTGTTTCTTGTAGTAGTCGGCATAGATGGGCGTATGGCACTGGTAAGGCACGTACATTATACGAAGTGAGGAGAACGGGCTTGTCGGAAATGAAGTGTCAGCACCACTTTCCCTCGTTCGAATGCGACCGGGCGTCCCGTGTCATCTCTTATATCCACCATGATCGTGTTGATATCGGTATGTCGTACGGGCAGGTAGAGTATATGGTTGAAACTCTGGTTGACTTGATTGCCATACGACTTGCTAATGGGCACCACCCGTAACAGAGGTGTGTTCACATCGCCCACAATATGGCTGTCCACTGCGTCCGAGTAGACGTAGAGTCCGTACATGCCTACTTTCATATCCATCACAACGTCACCGTTGTCGGTGGTGGGCCCCGGGTACACCCTGTAAGGCAGACCTAACATTTGCTGTAGTGTAGGACTGAGTTTCACAGCCACGTTAGGGCTCAGCAGGATACAGGCCTTGTCGTTGTGTGCGTTGACAGCCCAGATCACGTGATTCTTGAAGGGATAGACTTTCAGGGGTTTTGAAGTATTCGTGGCCTCCCGTAGAGACTTGTACTCCAACAAGGACAGCAGACCCTCTATGAACTTCTGGGGCGTATCGTATTGGCCTTCGGGGAGAATGAGTTTGGTTACTTTGCCTTCGTACGTCACCTCGTACCATACTTCTTGGTCTCGTACGTTGTACCACGAGTAAGGGTACTGAATATCTACCAGTCCACATTCCCACCGACCCGGTAAATGTAACGGTTGTGGTAATTGAGTGACATACTTGGCCAAGGTGTTGTCAGGAAACACATCGAGTGAACTATTACTGGGCAACGTCAGGTAAAACATGACGACTGAGTTGTTCTGCCTTCTGCACCGGGTTTTTATAGGGGTGACCCTTAGTAGGGTTCCCAGGCCTTGGGCGCCTTACCTCGGCGTCGTGATCGTCGTGGCGGTGGTGTGGCCGGTATAGAGGTCGCATAGGGGTGAAAAGAACGGTCCCGCCGTGAGGGTGTTTTGGGCGGCGTCTGCGGTTGCCATTCACGTTCCCAGGTATGGGGAAGTCGAGAGGGTGCTTGCATCCACTTCCAGCGTTCACGATTTCCTACCAATTCTTGAGGGGTGTGTGTGTCTTTTAATCCCTGAGCAAAGGCTTCCCAGCCCGGTGGATTAGAGTGTTTGCGAGAACGTACCATATCGTTGATCAAATCGGTCATATGAGACCCCGGCACCACTTGGTTTCGAATCAGCAGTTTTCCTTCAGCGTTCCAACCCATATCGGCATTCTGTTTCACCCGGTCCAACAATAAACGCGCCTTGGTCTTGAAGGCTTTAGGCACACTGGCCAACACTTCTTCTTCCAGCTGAGGTGAGGCAGAGGATGAGGGTGGTGGTGGTGGTGTGAGTGTGGGTGGTGGTAGTTGTGGTGTACTACTACTACTACTCCCTCTATATTGATCCATAAACGTCTGGTACCGGTTCAGCGTATGATGGTAGAGTTGAATTTTCTCGTGATCGGGTAGTCGACGTTGGAGTATACTATTCATCTCTTCATCCAGAGACTGCAGTTGTTGCACTGTGGCAGGCACGGGATAGGGTGATTGCAAACTCTGTAACAGTCGAGGTTCGACCAGCATCATTTTTTTCGTATGTTCCATGACGTTAGCGTCCCAAGATGGAGCCTAGTAACGGTCCCAGTACAGTAGCGGCTAAGGGTGCGAGGAGTGCGCCGAGAAATCCACCTCGCTGTAACACCTGTTTCTTTTTCTTGACACTTCCCGTCTTCTTCACCAACGTTCGGAGACCCGCCTTGTGCCGTTGCAATTTCCCTTTCTGCAGAGGACTGAGCGGAACATTGCCTTTTAACACATTATGCGCCACTTCACACAAACACCGTACCAAGTCGGGATCCGCCCCGCGCACCAGGGCCCGGCCCACCTCCGGTGGCGCGCTGCGTAATACGCGCAGGGCCGGCGCGTGCTTGCGTATCCGTGCAGACATGATTAGTGACGGCTAGAGTGGGTTGTCTTCTTCTTTTATTTGGGTGTGTACACCATCTGCACCTCTCCGGGGAAAATGTGGGTACGCAATCGAAGGGTGGAGGGGGTGTCTTGTTTCAAGTCGATGAGTAGATACCCGTGAGCTCCTTGGGTAGCATCTTCAAAGGCTTCTCGTACAAAGGCCGTGTTTTTAGGGTACATCTGTTGGGCCAGGTGCATAATTTGGGAAGCGTCTCTGGGGTTTTTGAATAACACCACATACTGAGCATTCAAACTAATGTTCCTGTGCTCTTTGTTCTTACTGAAGAGATTCTGCACGATGTAGATGATGCTCAACCGACGATGATGGCTTCCTTTGGTAAAGAGACGGGTGATTCGACTGTCCGTTTCCGTCATGAGATCGTCCACCACGACCAACGTGTCTTTTGGCGTATCCTCAGGGGGTAAGCCTTCCATTAAGGTGAGTCCCGGGACACGTGCCAGTTCCTCGTACGCGGGTTGCCAAGCTCCATAACACCACAGGATGCGAGCTAGAGGGGGTGAAATGAGGGCTGACCCGTGTTGGATGAGACGTTGAACGAAGTGTGTTTTTCCCGACCCTGTCGGTCCAGCGATGAGACACGTGAAAGGATGCTGCCACCGAGGATCCATAGTTTTTGGGTTTTTTTATTTGGTGATTTGCGCTCGGCGTTCAGAGGCCCACCACCGTTGTCGTGGGTCCCACCGGGGATCGTAGTCGAACGGGTACCGTTGCCGTGGTAAACGTGATTCGTCCACTCTAAATGTTTTTAGCGTCGTAGGAGTCGTAGTGGTGGTGGTGGTGGGTGTACTAGGTTGTGGTGATGGGGTGGAAGGTTCGTCGCTTCTCAGGGTAGACGGAGGTGACGGGTGATCACGTGGAGTCGTAGTAGTAGTACGGAGCGTCGTAGTACGGGGCGTCGTAGTAGTACGGTACGTCGTAGGCGTGGGTGGATGGATGTGGCGGTCAGGTGACGTGGTGGATGGAGTAGACCGCGTGGTAAGCGTGGGTGTCTGGGTTGATACGTGGCGGTACCTTGACGTCTTGGATGGCGTAGGCAGCGTCGTAGTGGAAGTGGTGGAAGTGGATTACAACACATATAAGGGAAGTGGGAAGAGGTGCCGACATACTGACTGCGTCACATGACTTCACAGAATAGTCTTCTGGTTAACCTATTCTAAAGCACACACCAAGAATCTAACGATTCGTGATATGTGTTGTATCTCAGGTACGCTTTTATTGTACCTGTTCATGTGGCAACATGGATGATATGATATGATATGATATGTTGGACGAAGGGTGTTGAAACAGGATATCACGTACGCCAAATCGTAGAACACGCCTCCAAATAAGGTACCCAGAAGCACTACTAGACACACTACAGTACCGACTTGTGCTTTTCGAGTGCGTAACAGTAAGGGTAGATGTGCACTATCCATGGTACAACCCTACACTGAAGGATGGCGGTGATAGGGGTTAGAATTTATAGGCGTTTCATGTCACGGCCTGACACCCAGAAATTAAACGAACGGGGCCAACCTTGCCATTTGACGAAATGATAGGGGATGCCACGTCGACGTTCCGTTTTCAAAATCTTTTCCACCGTGTAGTAGTCTTTCGGTGTTTTCACTATGGGTTGTAATTCTGCCTCGTAAAACGTGCCTTGCAGTGTTTCTCCTTGTAGATCTTCCAGTTGATAGACGTGTGGCTGTCGAGGTTTATGGCGAACGATGACAAAGTGCTCGTCACTCCAGTTGGGCAAGTAACTTTTCTCAAATTGTCCTTTCACTTTACTGATCCGTACCACATCTCCGCGTTTGTAACGGGGTGACGTGAGTGGTGATGGTGGACTGGGTGAGTACAGCGTACCACGCACTTGATGTTCGTTGCGTTCTGTCACATCGAGGGGAGCTCGCTGGATACTGCGATGATAGGCTCGATTGTACCCTTGAACCAGTTGAGGTAGTACATCGATGTACCGTCGGGTGTTTTGGGCGGTAAAATACTTGTACATTCGTCCTTTGAAGGTCCGATTGAATCGTTCCACCACAGAGGCTTTGGTCTCGTTGTACGTATGGAAGAAAAATACCTTCTGTTTCTTAAGAAAGGCTTGAAAGGGTCGGTTGAGAAATTCTGTGCCTTCATCCGTTTGCAGATAGAGGGGTTTGCGCCCCGTCTTGAAAATCTGCTGGAACGCCCGTACTAGATTCTCTCCTGTTTTGGTGCGAATGGGTAGTACCCATGCATACTTGGATAAAATATCGATACAGGTCAACATGTACCGATGTCCATCATTGTGAGGTGCAAATCGACTCATATCCACTAAATCAGCCTGCCATTGTGCGTCTATGCCTCCTACGATGACTCGGTTACGGCGAAAATGTCGTCGGGCTGCTCGATGTAAACTATAAGTGTCTTGGGTTTTTAACCAGTCTCGAACTTCAGTTCGACTGATGCCTTGGGAATGGGCAGCTCGAGCGAGCGCTCCCACAGCGCTATACGCGGCTGGACTGGTAGGGTGTAATACAAATCGGTTAACACCTTGTTCACTGTAGATGCCGACCCCTTTTTTCCCTTTCGGGACCCCCTCATCACGGTCTTCCTACCCCTCATCGGGGTGCCCCTGGGTGCCCGTCCGGTGTGTTCGCTTCATCAGGTGACACTGACACTCTAGCCTCTGTACACCCTATAGATATAGTACTTTTCTGTTCCCCGGCTGTATCGGGTTCATGTAGTTGTTCATGGGGTTCAGCCAGCGCGTCCTCCATAGCACGAGCCCACGCCAACTCGTCTGATGATCGCTCGTCCGGTGTAAACAGCTGGTCCACAATAGGCACCACTTTCTCCAAGGCTGTCCACAGATGGGGGTCTAGGGTGAAGCTTCGCGTAGGGTCTTGGTAGCGGCCCAGGCGTGCGAAGAAAGGCCCACGGTATACGTAGATGGCATTGTCTATGTGGATGAGGTGTCCGTCGAGCTCATCGCTCAACACCCGTTTAAATTTGGTCCAGCCGTCACGCTGTAGCGTCACCGTATTCGATACGGTCTCAGCGGGCGACCAGCAAATATCTCCACGGTCTTCCACCAGGGTGACTTTATCTTCATAGACGTGTAACCCCACCTGGGGTGTAAGGGGTAGGATGGCTCGTAGGTCGGGTGACATGCTTGCTCCAAATGTCGAACGGTGAATGACACACACTCTGTCTCACCCCTGGTATTTATAGTGTCAGGTGGGGTAAAGACACGAGTCGTACTATTCTGTGAGGGGGTCCTGTGGAGAGAGTACTTCATCGACCATGGGGACTACTTGTTGCAAAGCCGTCCATAGATCGGGGTCCAGAGTAAAACCACCTCGCTTGAGACAGAGGAGTCGAGCAAAATAGGGACCACGGAAAATGTAGACGTCGTCACACAGGTGAATGCTATCACCGTCGAGGTTACCGCATAACACGCGTTTCAAGGTAATCCAGCCTTCCGGGGATAAAGAGACACGCGCTGGTTCAGACGTACACCAACACCTACTGTCGTCATCGATGAGCTCCACGCGTTGGGGGTACAACAATAGGGTGCAGTCCGGTGTAAGAGTGCGGGTAGCTACAGAGCGCGCCTGGGGGTGGAGTACGTCGTGGACGTCGGTGATAATAGCTTTCAGCGCCTGCCATAATGCCGGACGGAGTAGGATAGAGGCACCACCACACTGTTCTAACCGGGGGAAAAAAGAATCATCTCTACCACTTCGTAGGTAGACACCGACTCCCACGTGCATGAAATCGACTTCGGGCTCTTTTCCCTGTAACAACCGTGTCAATAGAGTCCATCCTGCTAGGCTTAAACATAGCTTCACCTCTCGGGGATGTTCTTCGATGAGCTGCAGTTCATGGTCATAGACGATGAGGATGACGTCAGGCGTGAGTTGGAAGAAGGCAAGCTCCGCTCCGTGCGCTGCCATAGTGGTGAATGACAAAACACCGACGAAGCAAATGTGTATATATCGATTCTTGCCCCTTCGTGAAAGTCCGTGATGACTCGTCCGTAAAAACACCCCTAGTCCGTAACCGTACACGTTATAGGTGCGCACCTCTCTCTATCCGTACCCGTACCCGTTCTAGTTTTTATTCCACCCTCACCCTTCGTGAAAGTCCGTAATGACTCGTGAGTAAAAAACCCCTAGTCCGTAGCCGTACACGTTATAGGTTTTTTTTCGCACCTCTCTCTATCCGTACTCCGTCACCGTTATAGTTTTTATTCCACCCTCCTCCTTCGTGAAAGTCCGTGATGATTCGGGCTGTAATGTTATCTGCAATCATTTAACCTGGGAATTGTGAATTTGGTGCAAAATAGGCGGATTGTAAATTAACCCAGGAAGGGTGGTCGCGCGGACCTGGGTGTAGACACCTTGTAGGCCACCAATCAGCATCCATTCTCATGTTTATAAATAGCCGCAATCATTTAACATAGGAATTTGCACTAGGTGAATTTTCGTGTAAAATGAAGGGATTCTGACGACACCCAGAATGCATCACTGGCGCCAGTGGTGTTGGCCCTTTTCAGGGCCAACCCCCAATGTTATCTCAATACACGCAATCATTTAACATTGACAAATTTGTTGCAAAATATGTGGATTGAGAATTAACCCAGGAAGGGTGGTCGCACGTGGGCATAGACATGCATCAGCCACGTGTACATCGACTCTCATGTTATTAATACACGCAAATCATTTAACATGGAAATTTTCCACTAGACGAATTTCGTGCAAAATGACGGGATTCTGGCGTAACCCAGGAAGGGTGGGCGAGCCCACTATTGGCCAATGAGATGTCTATAAAAGAGCCAATGAAATGGCTATAAAAGAGCCAATCTGCTAGCCCTAAAAAGAACCAATGAAGCCAATATGACCGAGGTTGAAACAGCCAATGAAAATGACCTGTATGTGAGTATAAAGCCAGCGGGAGCATGGTGCGGGGCATTCCAAAACTTTTCACAGACCTTACAACACGTAGAGCTATATTGCAGAAAAGAAGATGATGAACAGTAGAGTGAGAGTGGCAAAGATGTCTACCACCAAGGCCTCCGGGCGACTGGCGATGGCACGCAGGGAGACAGAACGAAGACAAAGACGTGCCATGGCGAAAGCCGTAAAAGATTTTTGGGCCGCGGAAATTCAAGGCTGGTGCCGATACATTGAAAATCACAACAACAACGTCAACCGGGCAGCAGCCGAGAATCTAACCACCCTCATCAGAACGGCCAGAACAGTGGGGGGCGAGGCCTGGCTGGTGCATCTCCAAAACACCATGGACGAGATGCACCCTCCCCCTCCACCACGACAACACCAACACCAACAACAACAACAACAACAACAACAACAACAACAACAGCCCCCAGTCGGGCCGGAATATGTACCAGTAGCAGCCATACCACCCGCACGCTTCCTGGAAGACCTTGCCATATCTCCTGACATCGAAGACGGTCAACATCAACACCGATATACCCTGGAACCACACCGATATTTCTCCGTCAGTGAGATGGAGTAGACAGGAAAACTCCCCCTGAAGAAAACAGGGTCAACAAATTGACTCCAACGGCCCTTTTCAGGGCCAACCCATTGTTGTCGAAAGAGAACTTCTAACTTGGCACAAATTCAAATCACAGGTCCTACATCATGCCCTATTTATTCTATAGTATTACCAAACTGCAACACCAAAAAACAATCCCTGCCCCATTAACGGCCCTTTTCAGGGCCAACCCCTTACTTCCAAACACACAGGGGTTTTTTTGTCAGTGTTTTTAGGGCTAACCCATGCAAAAATTTGGTGCAAAATGAGCGGCATGATTGCAGATAACATTACAGCCCGAATCATAACGGACTTTGACGGACAAGGGAGGCGGGTGGAATATAAAAAAACTAGAACGGGTACGGGTACGATACGATACGATACGATACGATACGATACGAATTTTATTACGATCAAAGTAAACGTACAGTGATCAAGGGGAAGTAACTCCCATTACGATACGATACGATACGAATTTTATTACGATCAAAGTAAACGTACAGTGATCAAGGGGAAGTAACTCCCAACATAAACAAAAACACTGATACGGGTACGGATAGAGAGAGAGGTGCGCACCTATAACGTGTACGGCTACGGACTAGGGTTTTTTTTACATTTTAACATGGCAAAATTTAGACTAGGTGAATTTGGTGTAAAATGAAGGCATTCTGTCGTGACCCAGAATGCATTGGGGTAATATTATAAAGAGTGGAATGGACTTTTAACCTGGAAATTGATGTGTTATTTACCTATTGTTACCTAGGTATGTGTGCGGGAGTTGGTGTTATTTTTTTTTATTTTTTTTATTTTGTGCTTTTGAGTTTAGAAGTTTCCCCTTTCGGAAAGATGGGGTGGCCCTAAAAAGGGCCTTTGGAAGATGTAAGCGATTACATCGTTGGGAACAGGTGGCGTTGTCTTCTCACAGTACACACCGGGCATATCAAGGCTATGAATTCACACACTAGGGGGTTGTAATCGTCCGGACACTCTGGTAATCGGGCATGTCTGTGTATACAGGCTATACACAAGGCTTGATGCCCACAGGGGAAAATGGCGTATTTGGCGAAGTGATTACAGCATTCCACGCAGCGTAAATAGGGTGCTGCTTGGCATTCTGTGTTGGATGCCAGTCTTCTTTGTATTGCGGTAGCGTAGTGGATGACGTCTTCGTTTTCTTTTTTGCTTATTTTTCTTGTGTTCTCTCTTATTCTCTTTTTTCTTGCGTCTTTTCTGTTTTTTCTTGCGTCTTTTCTGTTTTTTCTTGAGTCTTTTCTGTTTTTTCTTGAGTCTTTCTTTTTCGGGTACTGTCTTTTTTTTATGTCTTTTCTTGAGTCTTTCCTCTTCTCCTCTTTTGCTTGTCCTTCTTCTTCTCCTTCTTCTCCTTCTTCTTCTTCTTCTGTTTCTTCTTCTTCTGTTTCTTCTTCTTCTTCTTCTTCTTCTTCTTCTTCTTCTCCTGCTTCTTGTTCTCCTTCTTCTTCTCCTTCTTCTCCTTCAGCTTGGAGGCTTTGTTGTTGTTTCAAGATATATTCTAGCACTCGGTCCATTTCGTCAAAACGTTGGTATTCGACTGTGGTAAGATCCGGTGTCGCTCCTGGGGGGTCACTAAGATCCGATGTGGCTCCTGGGGGGTCTTGATTAGGGTGGCCCTGTGGTTGTTCTTCATGTTTAAATAGGTCTTGTATAATAGCATCGATCCATGGCTCGTCATGTACCATATCGATGTTGCCGAGCAGTTGTAGTTCATCATCATCATCATTTGTCATCAAGTCTGGTAACAGGTTGTCAATATCCATGATTTCAGCCAGGGACTCAGGCTGGTCAAATACGGTGTAATAGGCTGGTGAATTTGCACTGGTAAAATGAAAAGCTTCTGCACGTCTAGTAGAGACTGGCATAATTGTGAATGAATCAGTAAATACTGCGCGCTATTTATAGTGTAACGCGCGGACGTGAGCGTAATAGCGTAATCTTTATATCACATCTTTGTGCTCACTTACGCTGGAGAAATATTTTTGTGTTTCTTTTCCAATTTTAAACCGGTGTGATTTTGCAATAAATGCGAGTGCACGTATAAATTTTATTTCAAGTTGAACTGGGACAACTGATCGTGTAACATTTAAAAATTTAGAAGGGTAGCGGTAGACTAAGCCACTATTTTAATGATTTTATCGATTTTTAAACCCGTAACGTTATGGTTAGGTAGTGTGGAAAACCCGGTACACTGGAAATAAATCGGTTTTCCTGGATAAAAATACGTCAAGTATGTTGCTCACAGCCTTATAATGTCACCCTGAAAATTGTAGCTGGTTTATCGAAAGAAAACTAGGAAATTTTATCGTATCACACCGGCTACGGTAACACAGCACTATACAGTGTGCAGGCAAAATGTGAGTACAGCTATGGGTGTCAAATGGGGGTGTGTTACCGTAGCCCAAGGATAAAATTTCCTAGTTTTTTCTTTTCGATAAACATGCTGCAGTGAACTCACATTTATTGCAAAAAATGAGACCCGTTTTAAAGTTGGGAAAATAAAACACAAATTTTTTTAGCAGATACCGCCATCTTGGACCCACTCCCACAGGCCGCCATCTTAAACCCACCACCACCACCACCTCCCACAGGCCGCCATCTTAAACCCACCACCACCACCACCACCCACAGGCCGCCATCTTAAACCCACCACCACCACCACCTCCCACAGGCCGCCATCTTAAACCCACCACCACCACCACCTCCCACAGCCGCCATCTTAAACCCACCACCACCACCACCCACAGAACGCCTAGACTATAAATAACGCGTAGTATGTTGCCATTTATTCACAACTACAATCATGGGTACAAGACGAAGGCTATTCACCGATCCTAGAGATCCTAGAGAACACAGAGAGGTGATTACGAGTGAAGAACATAACGATGGAGTGACAATAATTACAAGCTTACAGCACGTTATTGCCGACGAAACGATGATACGGCGAAGTGAAGAACAACTGGAAGAGCTCAGGAGGGAGGCAATGGAAGAAGATGCGAGGTTGATAAGACAGCGAAGTCAAGAACAAGACGAAGAGATCAGCAGGGTGGCAATGGAAGAAGAAGATGAGGATGTAACTGATGAAGAACTCCCCTGGTTAAACAGTAACAGACCTCCAGCAAATACAACGGCTACCCAAACGCCAATTATAACAACGCCGCCTACCGAAACAACAACAACAACAACAACAACAACAACACCACCGCCACCATGCTCTTGGGCCGAGGTAACCCGCCTGAACGAACAGATTAATCACATGAGACAAGACATGGATCAAATGGACGCTGTGATTTCAAAACAAGAACAAGACCTACATAAGGAAGAAAGTAAATCAAGCTGCAGCGTGTGTACAGACGAGGAAAGCCTGTACGCCCTATTTCCGTGCGGGCATTTATGCCTATGTGAAGAATGCTGGGTGACGCTAACATGTATAGGGGACATGTGCCACTGCGCTGAAACGGACGAACAGCATTTAAAAATCAAGTGTCCCGTGTGTAGGAAGCAGGTGGCCGGGGTAAAGAGAATCTACCGCTCCTAAAACAAGTGTCGTAACACTTTTTCAAAGGCCCTTTTTAGGGCCACCCCATCTTTCCGAAAGAGGAAACTTCTAAACTCAAAAAGCACCAAAAAAAAATAACACCAGCTCCCATCACCCCTATGAAAACATTTTTTTTAATACAATTATCTTTGCAAAAAGAATGAACACTAACAACCATTTTTTGAATTTTCTACTATTTTTATTAACACAAATAGAATGAACGTGTTCACCAGACTCTGGGTATTGAATTTTAATACAATTATACGCTATGAAGGCGCTTCAATGCACATAGAATGAACATAAAATGAACATAGTGTAGGAATATGTCAGGAGAGAAGCCGTATTTTCAGCTTGAGCAAGACTGGCAGATGATAATGTCTGAATGTTCCAATGCAATAAGACTTGAAAATGTTCAATATTTATACAACAAGACAATAGAATGAACGTCTTCAACTCTGAGTATTGAATTTAATACAATTAACAGTAAAACTCTGAGTATTGAATTTTTAATACAATTATACGCTATCAAGCCGCTTCAATGAACGTGTAGGAATACGGTAAATGTTTTTCAACACCACACTTGTTCAATAGTTATGCAACAAGACTTGTTTGAACTCATCATCGTCTTTCCGCCCCTGGTGCACGTAGATGTAGGTAGCAATCTCTTCACGTGGAATTCTGGGAGCGCAGGCAGCTTCCAATGCCAGGGCAATTTGCTCCTCGGTCACGTCCTGTAGTGCCTCAGTGATCAGCGCGTATGAGGGTACACTATTGTCCACACACGTATGCATGTTTATCGGACTGTTGTTCCCACAGCCTGCACATGCTTGGGTACGCAAGTGTCGAATGCGAGGTCTGATAAGATCCAGGACTGTGTCGATGTACTTCTTATAAATATAGTGAGACACCTGGTAAGCCAGGGCTTGACGAATTGTAGCTGTGAGACTCTGCAACTTCCGCCACGCCGTTATTTTCAAGGTGACACCCTGGGGACAAGGAACACGCTGTTGCGTATCTAACCTCATTCTAACCTCCTCACCAGGAGCTGGTCGTTGAAATAGGCACAGCTGACAAAGATGTCGTCACCCACATAAAATTTCGCTTCGTCACTCCCCTGGTCGCGAATAACCGCATCGATGGCGTAATCAAGGGTCTCTAGTTTTTGCCAGGTGTCGAAGGTCAAGGCAATATGCCTAGCTGGTCTGTCGTTAAAGGCCGGTGCGTTAAAATGCACTTCTTCGTCTTTGACACTCACAGTTAAATAGGCTGAGAGCTCCCAAATGTTCGTGTGGGCTGCCTGGTAGGCCTGCTGGATAATGTTATTGATCTCCTGCACAGACATAGGAAGTTGCACCTCTTCTTCTTCTTCTTTCACGGGCTCAGGCATTTGCTGGGGTACTGGCTGAAGCACTGGCTCAGGTATTTCTAAAGGTGTTAGACGGGGCCGTTTGGGTCGTGCAGCGCGTTTGGCAGGTACACCAGACGCTGGGTGCGTACGTTTGCTAGCTGTACGCTCTTCGGTGGTGTCCATGGCTAAGATATCATCATCTTGTATAACGTGGGTTTCAAGTAGATCTGCTAGCTCTTCATTTCCCGTCTTCTTCAACCCCGCCACGAAGGCTAGAAATGCATAGGGGGTAGAGCGCAGTAGACCATCGATGAGGGCTCTGTTTTGTGCTGAAGTGGTTTTCTCAGCCATGATATCTTCGACACGCTGTTTCAGGAGTATGTTTTCCTCCATAAGCAAATCACATAATTCGGCCACATGCTGCATCTCATCAATGAGGCGAACACGGTACTTTCGAAACTTCACTTGGTGGGATGACTCCATGACTTTGGACTCAGGCTGGTGAGTAACTGCTACGGTGTAATAGTCTGGTGAATTTGCACTGGTAAAATGAAAAAAAGTAAAAGGTTCTCCACAGCTCATACAAGCAGGCAAGCAGGCTGGCTGGCTGGCTAGAGGTGAGGCAAGCAGGCAGGCAGGCAGGCAGGCAGGCAGGCACGTAGGCAGGCAGGCAGGCAGGCTGGTCAGGTCAGTCAGGCAAGTAGTGCAATGAATACACCCCACCCCTAAAAATCGCCTCCTTTTATACGTTTTTCTACAATCCGCCATTTTAAACCCACCACCACCACCTCCCACAGGCCGCCATCTTAAACCCACCACCACCACCTCACCCACAGGCCGCCATCTTAAACCCACCACCACCACCACCCACAGGCCGCCATCTTAAACCCACCACCACCACCACCCACAGGCCGCCATCTTAAACCCACCACCACCACCACCACCCACAGTGACCCCTGTGACAGAATACTCGCTTCTGATTGGCTGTCGCTGTGACGTCACAGAGGTCATATGCAAATTTCTGAGGTCAATTGGCCTCAATTTAGCCTTTACCTACTACTCTTGACCTTTAACCTAAAAAATTTGCATATTGGGGAGAAAAACTACCTCCGAACACAGAAGAGTTCCAATTTTCACAGGTCACTGCGCAGATCAAGTGGTTGCCATGGTGACGTCACTTCCGGTCACGTAACCTTTGGGGCATGTATTCTTCCGCGGTGAAGCCGTCGGCGGTGATGCGGTCGCGGGAAAAAGCCTCCGCGGACAGAAAAAGTAGTCCCAAATACTCGGAGAGCTGAGGGAAATTCTCCGGCAATCTTCGGGACATTTGGGGAGCGAGAGGGGCCCTAGGGGACCGATTGGGTTGAGTGAGGTGTCAAAGTGAAGCGCTCCTTTAGGGCGATCAAGTCATTGGTGAGTGTATGTAAAATTAGGATTTGTCCCGAAAATATAAAAAGCGGAACACGGACTTTACCCCTAAAATAGGGCCTGATTCGCACATTTGCATCTGTACGGGAAAATGCCTATATGGGTATAGGGGTGGTCATTTTTTGTGGATTTTACTATGGGTTGTGGGGTCTTGTTTTCTTCGTCTCACCACGTAAAACACGATGGGAAGGGTCTCTGAGCTAAGCGGTGAAATTTTTCGAAAAGTTCATGGAGGTCTGGATAGGCCCATAGGCCTACTGGCTCAATGGATAGGTCCATACTGGGCAATTCGCACCTGTTCATTGCGATATGGGTTGTGGGATCTTGTTTTTCACGTCTCACCACGTAGAACACATGGGCGGGTTCCCGAAGCTAAGCGGGGAAATTTGTCGAAAAGTTCACGGAGGTATGGATAGGCCCATAGGCCTAATGGCTCAGTGGATAGGTCCATACTTGGCAATTCACACATGTTCATTGCGATATGGGTTGTGGGATCTTGTTTTTCACGTCTCACCACGTAGAACACGATGGGCGGGGTCCCGAAGCTAAGTGGTGATTTTTTTTTAAAAAGTCACTGCGCGCATGCGTAGTGGGTAAATGGTGCTGGCTGGCCGTTTTGGGGTCTAGGTGAGCCCCTAGTGGTCCAATGGTGTCGCAAGAGGTCTTATTTTGAAGCTCTCGTGGAGGAGCATCCGACTGAACTAATGTATCGTCCGTTTTCAATATTCTGCGCATGCGCAGTCTGGCCGTAGTATAGAAAGCAGGCATTTTGGGGGTGCGTGGGGGTGTGTTTGGGATAGAGATAGACCACTATTGGTCCAAATGGTTCGTGGGAGGTGTCAAAGTGAAGCTTTTGTGGGGTAGAGTCAGAATACAGGACATATATGGTACAATACAGGACAGATATTGTATAACACAGGACAGATATTTGTATAACATAGGAGAGATATGGTATAATACAGCACGGATATGGTATAATACAAGACATATATTGTAAAATACAGCACAGATATGGTATAATACAAGACATATATTGAATAATACAAGACATATATTGTAGAATCCGGATATAAAACCACAGTCCCGGATGTAAAACAATGAAAACCCCGGATGTAAGATGAGGTCCCGGATGTAAAACAAAGGTCCCCGGATGTAACTGGTCATACATACTTAGGTTATTATTATGGACAACATAGATACAGTCTGGTCATACATAATTATGTTATTATTATGGACAACAAACATACAGTCTGATATGTAATTTCTTACAATTAAGAAAAATTCAAAACGATAAATGTGTGAAGTACTAGCCAGATAAGCTGACTAACACCACATCACCGCGATGTATATATTATCAGGATACTGTGCTGTTCCCGCAAGAGTACAAGTACATGGACAAGAAAAATGTACATTGGTAGAGTATATGTATATGGACAGATTACATGTACAGGCACATAGTACATGTATAGGCACATAATACATGCACATGTACTTTCGCTACTACTTGTACTGATGACATCACCGATGACGTCATAGATGCTGTGGACATCCATCAAATCGGGGTCTACACCCCGAGAGCTAGAAAATGACACCTCCCACGACGCATTCGGACCAACAGTGGTCCATCTCTACCCCAAACACACCCCACGCACCCACAAAATGACCACTTTACTTACTACACCCAACTGCGCATGCGCAGATTGACGCGACTTGCAATAAAAAGCACGCCAATCTGACTCTACCCCACAAAAGCTTCACTTTGACCCCTCCCACGACCCATTTGGACCAATAGTGGTCCAGCTCTACCCCAAGCACACTCCCACGCACCCCCAAAATGCCTGCTTTCCATACTACGGCCAGACTGCGCATGCGCAGAATGTTGAAAGTGGACGATGCATTAGCCCAGTCGGATGCTCATCCACAAGAGCTTCAAAATAAGACCTCGTACGACACCATCGGACCACTTGGGGCTCACCTAGACCCCAAAACAGCCATACAGCACTATTTACCCATTACGCATGCGCGCAGGGACTTTTTCGAAACATTTCACCGCTTAGCTCCGAGACCCTTCCCATCGTGTTTTACGTGGTGAGACGAAGAAAACAAGACACCACAACCCATAGTAAAATCCACAAAAAAATGACCACCCCTATACACATACAGGCATTTTCCCGTACAGATGCAAATGTGCGAATCAGGCACGATTTTAGGGGTAAAGTTCGTGTTCCACTTTTTATATTTTCGGGGAGAAATCCTCAATTTACATGCACCCAACCATGACTTGATAGGCAGGCCCGATAAGCCGGAGACCGACATTAGCCCTTTTGGACATGGTTGATAGGGGTTTTCCCTATTGTAGGGGTAAAGTCCGTGTTCCGCTTTTTGTATTTTTGGGACAAATCCTAATTTTACATACATCCACCCACTACTTGATCGCCCTGGAGGAGCGCTGCACTTTGACACCTCACTCGACCCAATCGGTCCACTAGGGGCCCCTCTCCCCCCCAAAATGTCCCGAAGATTGCCGAAGATTGCCGGAGAATTTCCCCCAGCTCCCCGCGTATTTGAGACTATTTTTCTGTACGCGGAGGCTTTCTCCCGCGACCGCATCATCGCGGAGGAATACATGCCCCAAACGTTACATGACCGGAAATGACGTCACCATGGCAACCACTTGACCTGCGCAGTGACCTGCAAAAATTGGAACTCTTCTGTGTTCGGAGGTAGTTTTTCTCCCCACTATGCAAATTTTTTAGGTCGAAGGTCAAGTTGCGTTAATATCAGTTTTATATACTACTTGCCTGACATACTGATAATTATTCCAGAAAATTGGCTGCGCATTTATAAATGGACTGAAAAGAGTCAAATGACAAAAAAAATCCGTTATTATCTAAATATCATTTACAACCCGCACACCTTTTCCATCCCAGTGACCTAAATGTAGAGCTTTATTATCAATTTTAATTTTTTCATTGTACCATTTCGTTCGAGAAAGTTTGACAGTCCTCTAGTTTTATTTGAAATTCTGCCCAGGCTAGAAGCGTGTCCCTCCAAAATACGTTTTCCATCGTTGGTATAATATTAGTTCTTAAGAATGCTGAACCAACTCCTATTGGGTCTATATTCTTTGGCATATACATTTTCAAAATATTACCCCACTTGGAATTATCAGCTTGTAATATCTTAATCCACGATCTATTTTGTGCATGGATTACATATTAACAATAGGATTATCTAAACCATGTTCAAGTGGTTTAACAGAAATTTTTCTGAAAATTTTATCAGGTTTCGAGTTCCAAACAAATTCAAAACAGCGTTTCTGGAATTCATTTATAAGTGGTTCGGGTGGGTTTGGGAGAGAGAAAAATAGATGGTTGAGTGTCGGCAACAACAAGCTTTTTTAAAATGACATTTCGTCCTAGTGGAGTCAATCCTATTTTGGACCATATCTTCATGAGTATGACAATATCTTTTAATTTATCTTTGTAATTTTTTCAACCTTTTCGGCTAAATTGTTTGTAAACACAAGACCTAATAGCTTAAAGTCACCTTGTGACCAGTCTAAATTCCATTTAGTACGAAACCACTGAGAAAATGTTGGTACTTGGCATAAAACTGCAATTTAAAACCAGTCACGACAAATTTAGACCCACGAAGGAAGAATTAAAGAGGTGGGTCGGGGCACAGATTCACAGTCAATTCACCCACAAACCGATTCACCCACAACCAATTCACCCACCACTTCAGGTCGATTCACCCACAGAAAAAGTCAACTCACCCACAACCAGGTCAATTCACCCACAGTCTCAGTGTTGCTATTTTCATCATACATAATGACTAAATTTCAGGACATGGGTATATTGCATATATTGGGCAATTATTTGACTGCTTTTTGGAGGGCGATAGTCTGGAAAAGTGTTATGGAAAATTAATAAACAATAGAATTTTAGCCAAGGTTGATTTCAAAGCAACATTTGAAGTAACTAAGAATGAATCGGCATGTGTCACAGTGTAGTAAACAATCACTCATTGTATAAATAATCTATGGGTAGATTACAAATAAGAGGCAAAACATTGCTTAGTCTATTAACTACATTTTATTCTTCAGAATGATCAAGTTTGAATATTACATGTTTTTGAATAAAATATACACAATATATATATTGCACAATATATCATTTAGTACAGACCATGAAAATCTCTGTTTCTTAAAATAGTAATGTTTCATACATATAAATGTATTAGCTCCAGACATGTAATAGAGCAATGTAACAGAATAGCAAATAAAATGGTATCAAAGCACACTTTGATGGAAATTCCAGCATTTAGAACAAAATTATGAAAAAAAAGAACAGTTGGTCGCAGAAGCTGGGATGCAGTCTTATTTCCATCATGATACTCTCCCCATAATCCAAAAATCTTTCCTTGGATCTGACAGTAGAGTTTGTTTTTTTTTTCTTCAAAGTTTCCCCGCCGATACCAGTCTCATCTGCAAGTTTAGAAACTCTGCCTCACCGAAGAGCAGAGGTTCAAGGATATAAAACATATCTTCACATTTCAAGTTAAATACTAAGCAGTTGGGCCTGCGATGAAATTCACATCTGTCACACTTAGCTCGCAGCGGATTGGCCTTATCAGCTAGCTTATAGCGCGTTCACTGATTGGGTTGATTTAACAGATAGATCGATACACTGTCTCGCAAGGATGGCTTCATACAGTCAGACCGAGTTCTCCAACCAGGTATCCTGGATGTACTTCATATCCATATCCATTAAATATGTTGAATAAAACCAACATTGAGACTGTGGGTGAATTGACCTGGTTGTGGGTGAGTTGACTTTTTTTTGTGGGTGAATCGACCTGAAGTTGTGGGTGAATCGGTTTGTGGGTGAATTGACTGGATACCGGGGCACACCCCCATGTAATTTTAGATTTATTTCACACGCTTCTCTACTAATTTTCGGCCCATTTCAAGGCACCCCCTCGTAATTATTGAGGGTGGAGAGACGAAGTGGTCCTTGGTCTCCGCTCTTTGAGACATTCCGTTCTTTGTGCAATGCGGGGGTATAGGGGGAGAGACAAATCTTAATAAATTAATATCCTATCAACGTTCTCCAATAATTGAACATTAATAAGCGTCAATCCTTCCCCCCTCCGTGTCATTAATCAAAGATCTTTTTTTTATATATTCATAATGGCATTCCTTGAATCAACTCAGAGTCGCTTTCTTGTACAGAATTTTTCTTAGTATGCATGGCGTTGATATTCATTTTGACTGCCATGAAAATCTTGTACCGACAAATACCGTGAACACAAAGGTAGGCAAAAATGTTGACTTGTCTCGTTGTGGTGTAGTCATGCGCAGTCATGTACTTCGCTCTATCGCCATCGCTCTATCGCTCTATCGCCATCGCTCTATCGCTCTATCGCTCTATCGCCATCGCTCTATCGCCATCGCTCTATCGCTCTATCGCCATCGCACTATCGCCATAGCTCTATCGCTATATCGCCATCGCTCTATCGCTCTATCGCCATAGCTCTATCGCTCTATCGCCATCGCTCTATCAATCTCGAAACCAGAACCATCCGGTCCTGTCCTCCCTACTAGGCTCTGGGACGGCGCTCAGCAGTACGATCGGTCATTGGATAGCACACAAAACCCTATAATTTAGAACATAACGAGAGCGTATCTGTGGAGATTAAGCCGACGTCCCGACGTCATGGATGTTACGAGCGCGTCTGAAAGATGACGTAACCTACCAGAACTCTTCATGCATTCTTGCGAAACATTTTCTATTCTGACGTCAATTCAATTCAATTCAATTCAATTCAATTCTTTATTGCATACACCCATACAAGGCAGTGCAAAGATATAACATATATATATAACATATAAATAATAGACAGATTCAGTTGGATATGTACAATGTTTTAAGTTCGTAACTGCATGCAATGATAAACATAACCACAGACAGTTCCGCATAAAGACGGAAAATTATTTGTCATTATTGTATGGTATTTTTCATCAGATAACATAGTTTCAAAATGTGGAAAATTTCTTTTGATATCGGTAAAAAGCTTTTGACGCAATTCGGCATAGTGTGGGCAATGCAAGAGGAAATGGATTTCATTTTCAACAGCTCCTGTAGAACAATGAGTACAAATTCTTTGTTCATGGGGTATTTTTGGCTTGCAATGTCTACCGGTCTCGACACGCAGCTTATGGTTACTTAGTCTTAAGCGACAGAAGCTTTCCCTATATTTCTTGTTAGTAGTATGAATTAAATAAGGTTCTATGGCATATTTGGTTTTTACTCGGAGATAGCTTTTTAACTTACTGGAGGATTTATTTTCTTCGCTGGTGACAAACAAACTAATCAAATGGGCTGTTACTTTGGCTTTGACGTTTTCAATAACAATACTTCTACTCTGATTGACTTCAATGAGATGCCAGACATTGATTTCTGATGTTAAGGATTGAACTTTCATGAACCAGTTTGGCTTGTTTTTCAAGATAAGTGCCTTACTGGATTCAAAAGCATGAAACAATAAACGAGTTTTTGGTATATTTTTCAACCGATATGTAAAATTAATAAGATTCAGCATGATATCATAAATAAGGGGATGGCTACCCAGTTCAGCACGTACAGCCCAGTTAGATGCATATTTACCTGCACCTAAAACATACTTGCAAAACTTTATATGTACTGATTCAACATGTAATTTATCACATTTGCTAATACAGGAGAGGTCAGCCCCCCAGATTTCACTACCATACAGTAAGATCGGTTTCACAACAGTATTGAATAGTTTCATGGAAGTAGTTACACTTGGATCGTGTTTGAAAACAGATTGATATAAACTATGCACAGCCTTCATTCCCTTGCTCTTAAGGTCAGCAACACCCTCATCAAATCTGCCCCTGTCATTTATAATCACTCCTAAATATTTGTAGCTGCGAACAATTTTAAGTTGCTTTGAACCAAGGAGGAATTTTATCGCATGGAGGCGTTTCTGAATGCGTTTATTGAAAATCAGTATATTTGACTTCTCTATGTTAACTGGCAACTTATTTGATGCAGAAAAATGATCAACTGCATTGAGACTATTCTGTAATCCCTCAGGGGTTTCTGAAAAAATGACCAGATCATCAGCAAATAGTAAACGAGAGAGGGGTTCTTCATGTAGGGATGGTGACTGACAAGCTGGACTAAAGAACTTTCCTATGTCATCAATAAAAATATTGAACAGGGTTGGTGATAAGTTGCACCCTTGACGAACACCACGCGATGAAAAATATTTCGGGGAGAGTCCAGATGAAGTTTGCACTTGATATGTGGACTTCAGATACAAAGAATGAACAATACCTAACAGGTTACCAGTAATGCCTACCTTTACCATTTTCTCAAGAAGCATGGTTCTGTCAACCATATCAAAAGCTTTTTTGAAATCGATGAAAGCTGTAAATAGGGGTTTATTCTGTGTGATATAAGAGTCTATAAGAGATTTTAATATGAAAATATTATCAACGGTTCTATGATCTGCCCTGAAGCCGCCTTGATGTGGGCTAATGCGATTTTTGCTTTCAATGTGCTGTATAATGCGAGAATTAAGTAACCTTGTAAATAACTTGCCTAAACAACTACTAAGTGCTATTCCTCTATAATTATTCGGGTCCGACTTGCTGCCTTTCTTATGAATTGGTACAACTGTCGATACCGCCCAAATCTCAGGGAAGTCAGCACTACTCAAAATGAGGTTAAATAGTTTCAGAAAATGATCTATCTTAGTTGGTATAATAGTTTTTAGTAACTCATTTGGAAGAGAGTCTTTACTTGGACTTTTGTTGTTTTTTAGGGATTTAAGGGCATTATAAATTTCTGTTGCTGTTATGGGTAGGTTAAGATTAGAATCAGAATCCTCGTTGTCACCAGCTGGGAGAGATAATCTGTCTGAAGGATGAAATCCAAGAGTTTTGAAATGTTCAAAACATTCATCTGGATCCAGGTGATTTTGATTGGAAGGCATTCTGAGTTTTTTAATAAGTTGCCAGTATTCAGTTGGGTTATTTTCCTGCAGGTCATCCAATTTGACCATTAGATTTTTGTAGAAAGTTCGTTCTTTGTATTTCAGAAGCCTTTTATATTTCTTTTTAGCATAATAAAATTCTTGGACTGTACGAAGAGAATTAGGATTCTTGTTGACCATGATTTTTGCCTTTTTCATGACTTTTTTATATTCATTGCAGTCTTGATCAAACCATTGGCGTTTCCTTCTCGGTTTATGGGAAGCACGCACACGATAGGGTTGAAGGGAAGATATGGAGATTTTATCTAAAATGTGATGTATATTAGATACAGCCGTTTCTACCCCCACCGTATTTTCTGAAAAGTGTTGCATTAGAAAACCATTCCATAGATTTGATATGTCTGATGAGTATGAAGCTGACAGAGCGAAGGTATTACTTGAGCTGACCCATTTTCGTTTGGTTGATATAGATTCATATGCATATTTACGTTTGTGGTTGAGGGATTGACTACAGTTAAGTCTGGCTATTAGCTGACAATGGTCAGAGAGGTGTGACAATGGACGAACTGAGAAGTATTGAAAGTTACTCATCATTGATTCTGAGACAATAATATAGTCAACAACGCTGTTACCTAGAAATTGATATGAAGTGAAGGCACCTAACAGATCCCCACGAGAACGACCATTCAAAATGCGCAGTTGTGCTGCAACACAAATTTCAGTAAGTTGTCTGCCAAAAGTATTAATCTTAGTATCTGAGTTCTGACGAATGTTTACTGAATCAGAAATATAGTTTTCGGGTAATGGAACATATTCCAACGTATCTGATGGAATGTAATCTTTTAGATTGGCAGTTCTTGCATTAAAATCACCACATAGCATAAGATAGCTTTCCCCACAGAGTGACATTATCCACTGTGAAATATCATGGTAAGGGTTGCAGACTCTATTGCTCCAGTAGGTTGAATTTGTTGGGGGTACATAAACTGTGCCCAATAACAAATCTTTATCTAAACCAAATAGAGACCGACTAACTTTAACCCAGAGAACAAATTCAGTTTTCTTGACAAGGGTAACAAATTTCTTTAAAGCACCCTTAAAATAAAAGACTATACCACCTTTGGACACATTGTCAGCTCTACACATATTAAATTTCTCAAAACCTGGGATATCCAGTTCATCAGATTGACATTTTGTATGCCATGACTCTACTACACTAAACATATCAAAATTTGTCACAGCGGAAAGAAAGTCACTGTCCTCTAGCTTTGTCATAAGGCCAGCTACATTCCACGAGGTGAAACGAATGTGAGGTCGCATATATAATAAGTTATTTTCTAATGAAAAACCTACTCAGGAGCCATAGCTAAGTACACAAGATAAAAGTACATGGACAAAACAACTTTTAAAGTGCTATTAAAAGAGGTCACATAATCAACACTACAGAATCAAATTCAATACATTTGATCAACTCATTCATTTTAGGCTGTTCAGTTTAGCGGATAGTACATATTAAGTAGCATTTTAGTCATATGATAAATAACTCAATATTAACTAGAATCTGCCTGGATCAATACGATTGTATGATAAAAATTCTATCTCTCGACATAAATTTACATAATTACATTCTCTTTTAAATGTTGCCGACAACGCAAGATCTATTTTATACATCAATCCGTTGGTAATATGTAAAATTTATGGAATATATTAAAGGAGACTCCTACTATTAAATTTATTAGTAGTACTCAAGTATTCCAGTATCTGTGCTAGACAGTACAGTCAACAATTAGATAATATGATATCGAGATAATATTGTAAGAAATTTGATACTAGTTATATTGTCATTTAACTAGTAATAAATCTGGTTTACAGAAAATATATTCTTATTGAACTGATGGTGTATATATAGGCATGATCAATTTTTATGGACTTTCGGATTCTAGCATATTCCACCTTTAGAATTTACTAAGGGTATTTACAGCTTGGAGAAGTATGTGTTTGAGATCTGACAGTGTGGAACTAGTATCCACATTGGATAACGCTTTGCAAATCTGTGGCTGACACATAGACGATTGAGAGAGTTTATTTGAAGTGTCATCAGGGCCTTGAAACGGTAGTGGTACCGTTGATGGTCGGTGCTCTATATAAGGGTTAGCGTAAAATGAGTTGTTTTCGTTAGTACGCCAGTAGTACTGTTGATTAGTAGAGTTGCCAGAGTAGTTTGGGCTCATTTGTGCATCCATAGGAATAGCAATTGCATTGACATTTGATGCAGTTTGCTGGCCCGTAACAACTGAGCTAGTAAACACTGGTGGCTGGGAGTTTAGTAAATTGTTCGGAACACGGTTGTATTGAGTCCCCGGCTGGACATCACTATTTGGATACGATGATGTAGTACAATGAGAATTTACAGGAGGTGCGGCGCCAGTAACAGTTGTTGCAGGTTGCAGATCCTGAACGTTTGACGCTGTAAACACTGGCAGGATTGGAGGACAATGGGAATGTAGTTGACTGCTTGAAGCTTGGTTGTATGGAATCGAAGGCTGGACCTTACTGTTGGAGTTGAAGGATGATGGGGCACGGACATTGAGACGATATGGCCTGATCTTGTCAGTGTAAGAAGAGATACGTTCAGGCCATTTGATGTTTTTTGCCAAAATGCTTGCCCCCAAGGTGCTTGGGTGAAATAGATCAGTGTATAGTTTCTTCTTTGGTGCACCATTTTCTGTGACGAAAAAATGAGTATGGTCTATTAGATGTAGACCACGTTTCTCTACACAAGCTTGAAGTGTGCTGTTGAATGCATTGATGTTGTCGTTTATTTGTCTGTGACCCTTAGTTGGAACCACGGTGGAGAACTGTACTCCTGCATTCGGGAAAACATGCTGGAGTTTGTCAATCACTAAATGAAGCTGTTTTTCTGTGACTCTGGAGTTGCGTTTACAGTCATTTATCCCAACATGCGCGATAACACGTTGTGTCGTTGGATTTACCGTCTGATCTTGAGCCCACTGGTGTAAACCAAAAACAGACAGTCCCGGAACAGATATCACTTTCACAATATCCAAAGGATATTGACCCATTTTCGATTCGTGGATGTTTCGAATAACAGAGTCACCAATGATGACAGTGGTGGCATCAGTGAGCGTTTTCTTTGGTGTGACAGTAGAGCCTGTTATTGTAACATTTCCATGACTGTTTCTTGTGTTAAGTAATACTGGAATGTTCTGAGGGTCCTCAGTTCTTGGAGATGTTGTATTTTCAGTCGATATCAAACTGGAAACAGCTGGAGATGGTAGAGATGGAAAGTCATCTAGACTAAGTACGTTGAATGGATTTGATGTAGGTATTGTAGAAATAAATTTGGTTTGTATCTCACTCTGTGGATATGTGCTTGAGCTTAGTGTGGCATGAACTCTTGGATGCTGATTCATGGTAACTGACTTTGTTACACTGCATTCAGAAGACGATGAAGAACTTGATGACACTTTTGTTGTCTTAGCAGGTTGTGCTTGAACTGTAGACACTGGTGATGAATTTACTCTTGTTTTATTTACAGCCTTGGTATTAATAAGGTTTTTCAGATGATCTACTTCTTGCCTCAATGCACTCACTGACTCTTGCAGGTCTTTTACTTTGGAGGCCTGTTCATCATACAGCTCCTTCCAGTTCTTATTCATCAGTTTTTCACGATTTCCTGTCTGAGTCTGAACATCACGAATAAACTCAGCACAAGAGTCTTTATGTTGATCAATGTCATCCTGGAGGACAATCAGGTCAGATTGCATCACCTCAAAATTGTCTTTCAACACTCCGATGGACAAGGCAGCAGATGGACTGATACGATTCGGAGTGTTTATACGACGTTGACCGAGTTTTGTTTGGCACTTAACGTTTTGCAATACAGTTTTGGCACACTTTGTATCGGAATGACCAGTTCTGGTTGTTGTACAAGTATTTGATTTTGGTTCTGGAGTACGAATGACTACATCACTATCTGACAGGGGTACATGCACTGGTTCTGTTGTACCACAAGTATTTAGTGCCAGAGTTGCATTTGAAGCTATGTCAGTTGTTAATTCAGTAATGTTAACTGATTGGACAAGAGACGAGTCCACATGTGTGTCCACCTCTGTGATAGCTTCACACGTGACCTCCAGCAAACTCATGCCATTGCTTGGGGCGGGACTGTTGTTAGGAATCTGTTGTGTATATTCAGCAGGCTGACATTGGACTAGATTAGGCAGTTGATTTTCTAGCCACCAAGTTACTATGGCCTCTGTGCCCTGCAACATAAACTTGTTGGCAGTCCTGTAAACGTGGAGCATTATCTGACTGGTTTTACCTGGTGTCAAAGTATCACATTTCATCTTAATTTTGTCCTCCACAACACTGCCACCAACGTCCTCTACCTCTGTCCATGTGATATCAATGTTCTCAGATGTAGATTGAGACCAATATTTGTCAAAGACTGCTTTCCGAAACAGCTCAAACTGTTTTCCTCCCATATCAATTATAACTGTCTGACCGCAGTTCTTTACACTGATATTGGTGAACTGATCGTCCCAAGTTGATAGCTTTTTGCGTAGAGCCCTGGCTTTATTTAGTGAGTATTGGCGTTTCTCACGTGCAAGCAGAATATTGGGCGATGGATGGTTTATGAAACCGGATTTCGGGTACGCCAGTTGCCGATTCCTAGACTGGACAACTGACAACATGATGCCGTTATTGTTGTTATTGTTGTTTTGCTGTAAACTATTGCGACAGTTCATCTATTTTGATTACATTTAGGCGTACAGCACAGTCAACACAACATCACATATAGTTACTGGCATCCCTTTCAGATTACAGGTAAATAGTTTGAATTACATGGCATCCAATATAACGAGAAGACAGTTACAAGATGACGTCACAATTCCTCCGTATGAACGTTTTCCACGACGTCGTGTGTTACGTTCCGAAATGTTAATGTTCCAGATTGACGTCAATCGAATGTTATTGTCTCTTAACGTTGCGTTGTTGCGTCCTTGATTTCAAATATTTGTATGATGATCAAATTAAAACCGATGGCTAGTATTCCGATACGAAAAATAAGGCTCAATTGAAAACAGCCAATATCACAATTTTAGACTGAAGGCCTATCGTACATACATACGGTTTTTGGTTTTGATCAATTTACCACAGATCCTCTGGTGAAACAGCTGTCGGTGATGATAATCTCTTTCCTCCGCTTCCGTCCAATTCCCGGAGTATTCTTGTTTCGGATTTCACCAACAGTTCATTAAAACAATTCAGAATTGTGAAGTTGAATGAACTATCACTCTTGCCTGGATCCGGATATCTCGCTATCTTGATAATCGGCGTATAGAGTTCCAATCTATCTTTGTATCAACGAAATCGACGAGCTCACGTCAACGTCAATCTAACATTTATGCTCCGAACTCAACTGCTCAATAATTCAATAACTCAACAACGTTATGACAGGCTGGCCATGCAAGTGACTCATGACTGACGTTTCATAAAGAATTGTATACGTTCCAATGGAACCGGAAGAGGACACGTGAACGAATTTTTCAATGTATTATGGGACCAACTTTCAGTGAGCGTCGTCCCAGGCAATCTCGAAACCAGCTAGAGCTATCCGGTCCTGTCCTCCCTACTAGGCTCTGGGACGGCGCTCAGGCGTACGATCGATCATTGGCTAGCACACAAAACCCTAGAATTCAGAACATAACGAGGGCGTCTCTGGATGTTACGAGCGCGTCTGCGCGATGACGGACTCAATATGCATTCTTGCGAAATATTTTCTATTATGACGTCAAGACGCCATGACGCTTGCCATGCAAGTGACTCGTGACTGACGTTTCACAAGGAATTGGATATGTTCCAATGGAACAGGAAGAGGACACGTGAACGAATTTTTCAATGCATTATGGGACCCACTTTCAGTGAGCGTGGTCCCAGGGGTTCGTAGGAGCGGCCAATTTTCCAGCGGAGAGCGGCCCCTGGTGGCGAGGTTGCGTCCCAGGGGTTCATCGGAGCGGCCAATTGTCCAGCGGAGAGCGACCCCTGGTGGCGAGGTTGTCGCTCTATCGCCATAGCTCTATCGCTCTATCGCCATCGCTCTATCGCTCTATCGCCATCGTTCTATCGCTCTATCGCCCTATGGCACGATGGCGAAGTGACGATGGCCCCTCTCGGCCACCATACTATTCCTATGTTGTGATTTCACTCTCGTTGTCTGCTTGGTATGATGTTCCCTTAACCACTGGCAAGTAAAGTGTTGTCAACCCACCCTTAGTAGCGGATACCCAGCCTTCCCCAAAACGGCGACAGCAGCCATATTGAACTTCGTATTTCACTCAAAATCGATAACAGTATCATTGATCCGAGGATCAGTTAGTTCAGCTATCAACAATTACAACATATAATTTCTTGAGAGTCATATAATTTTACACATTGGGTTATCTTATAAGACTTATACTTAAGCTACATTGTACATAGATGGGATTTCGGGAAGGGTCCTGTGATCATGTAAGATTTCTGAAGTAGCCCAGATGCATCCTTTTTTGTTGGTCTAATAATTAAATTCTACCGGTATTGTTCGTAAATCCTGCGATTTGATTGGCTGATTAGTGCTAAATTTTTCGGTTCATACATCAATGAATCTAAAAATAAGATATGCCACGCCCACAACTGCACTACTTTTTCGTTGCTATAAATAGCACTGGATCACTGGTCGTAGTGTAAATCGATTCAGATTTAGTGCATAAATAATATTGCTCAAATAATGCAAACAGAAAACTCTAAAACGAAATGGAAAGAGTGAATTTAAATATTTATTTGTATTGAGAAAATTGTTTGTAAAATTACAAGAATTTCGAAGAGAAAAGCGCCGATATAATGTTTGTCGGTCCTGGAAATCAGATCAGCAATAAGTCGACATCTCCGTGACCTTGAACAAGATTTTGACATTAGGTTTTCGCTTACCCACTTTTACCACAAATCCTTATAAAAAATTATTACACCCGGTGAAGTCCTGAAACCCACATCCTACCTGAGCTCTGGTTCTCTTGAGATACAGAGTTTGGTAATCCATTCATTCGTTACCGTTCCCGTGGAGTGAAATTTCATTCACCGGCTTTTTTGCAGTTGTGGAGGGGGGGGGGATTTTGCACTGATGGAAACGAGAACATATCGTCCTCTCTCACGAAACCAAACACAAAATTTAACAAATTATACCGTCTTGACTGCCACGATAAGCGGATGTATGTAACAAGTACCGTACCATACGGCAGATGCCGATAAAATCCCTCCAGTCAAGGGGGGAGGGGGGGTGGTTACAGAATGGTGATTCCACAAAACCTGTTGGGTAGCCTACGAGGGCAGCATCATCGTTCAATCTCTATTCACAAAGGCTGCAATGAGAACTGGTACACTTCGAAGTCTGTGAAAGAATTTTCGCGTTTTCTGTCTCTGATATCACACAAAACTATGCGTCCGCTAGAACACAACACAACACAGCACATGCACTCCCTCGATTTCCCGTCCACGTGCGACGGGTACAGGCGATGAAGAATGCAGAGTTTCGTCACGTTATTGATATAAACGGACACCGAAAGGGAGAAAGTTCCGTCATAAACTGCGACAGGGAATGTTCCTCAGCTCAGAACAACACACTGATCTACGGAGCCGTGGAAGGGACAGACGTTTTATTTATATTTAAAAAAAAAAAAAAAAAACGCATGTCCCTTCCACGTCAGTGAAAAGGGATTTTTTTATATTTTTTTTTAATAAAAGTTTTTCTTCTTTTGCATCAACTGAATTATCTCGGGCCCTTAGATAATTGTCCAATCAGAAAGCAGCATAGTGGGCTATGGTACGAGAATCGCAGGCTCTCATTGGTCAATTATCTTGGACCCAGAGATAATTATCTACGGCCCCGAGATAATATCTAGGGCCCCGAGATAATCAGCCAATGAAAACTTTCCTTTAGTATCGTTTCCTTATAGAATTATCATCCATTTGCGGCGCCATGGATTTATCCAACAGGGAATCGTTGATTCGTTTGTATTTTGACTGTGGATTGATGTACAAAGACATAGTTGATCTAATGGCAGTTCAACACGACATAGTTGTAAGTGAGAGGCAACTGAAAAGAATATTGAGAAAACTTCAACTGAAACGTCGCCAATACGACAATCTAAATGATGTTGTCGAGTTCATTTGGAGAGAGCTAAAGACATCTGGTTGTCTTCATGGCTATCGTATCATGTATGTCAAGTGTTTCAGAAACGGATTCCGTGTTCCGATGGAGCACGTACGCTTCATCCTTCAGTTGCTCGATCCACAAGGAGTACAGGTCAGGAGATCACGACGTCTTCACAGGAGAGCGTACTTCTCTAAGGGGCCAAATTTTATTTGGCACTTGGACGGATACGATAAACTTAAGCGTTTTGGGTTGTGTGTCAGTGGGTGTATTTGCGGTTTCTCGAGAAATATTATCTGGCTAAATGTCTATCGGACAAACAATGATCCAAAGATAATTGGCGGATACTTTTGGAGGCTGCGAATGCCGAACAGGGATGTCCAATGGTTGTCCGGGGTGATTTTGGCACTGAAAATGTCCTGGTGCGGGATTTGCAAACATTTTTGAGGCGAAATGGTTCTGATGATATGGCACAGAGACCGTATATCGCTGGATCCAGCACATCAAACCAGAGAATTGAGTACTGGTGGGCCTTTTTGAGACGACAGAATACTCAATTTTGGATTGAGCTTTTCAGAAGCTTAGAGGAATCGGGAAAATATGACGGAAGTTTCGTCGATAAAAGTCTTGTGCAGTTTTGTTTCATGGGAGTGATTCAGGTAAGTTCAATATCAGTACCGTATCCGCAATGAAAATTTCTATCTTGCAAGAAAATTACTGTCACTGGCAATGTAATGCTAATAGGTTTTCCTGATCAAGGCCTCTCGAAAATGGATGTGCAACTTCTTCCGGACGACGGCTGTGCACGAATGTGAGATAAGATGCTTGTATTTTATACCTTTGTCACTTTACTGTATGTGGACGAACGAAGCATTCGTCTTAAGAATAAGGTATTACACGCCAGAAATGAACAGACTTGCTGGTTTATTGATTTATTTTGTTCCGTACATCGCCAGTTGACCGAGGTACAGTGACAAGGCGATCGTTTGCATGTTCATTCTCTCTTAGGGGGCGTATGATTTTGACTGATCTGTATCCGGTATATGACAGAGAAAACAAGGTATCTCATACAAGAAGTAGTTCGCATTCTTCAGCGGAGCGAGTGACGTAATGTATCTGAAAATGGGTCCAGTTCACACGAAAGTCGCTTGGTCTCCCACTCGGGTAGACACGGCTCTCTTTGAGAATGTTGCGTTTTGTGGCACTGTGGACCATGTTATGTGTTTTTCGATTTTTGAGCGCAGAGTCGAAGAATAAATCGACCTACAAATATACACAGTGACAACATTTGAACTGGTGGATGCCCATTAAGGCCATTACCGTTCAATTTTTTATGGTTTTCTTTTATTTTTTTAGCAACCAACTTAATTGTCTAGGTTTTCTTTGTATTTTCCAAGAAATGTATCTGAATTTTCAGCGAATTCATAGCAATATTCTGCGAATTTTCCTTGTTCAAGGACGTTAAAACCGGGACAAAATCGAAGAAAAACATACGAAATTGTTGAAATACACCAAATATAATTTCCTCCGCGGATATAATTAATTTCCTTCACGGATATAATATTTCCTCCGCGGATATAATTAATTTCCTCCGCGGAGATAATTAATTTCCTCTGCAGATATACTTAATTTTCCCAGCGGATATACTAGTAATTAATTTCCTCGGTGGAGGAAATCCACGTGACTTGAATTCAGCTAATCGCATTGCTTGTTTTCTTTGAAATTGTTGTTTACGGGCCGCTTCCCATTCGACTTCAAAGGGATCCAATCGTCTATGCTTGACAGTGTCGGAGGGTCACTGAAAATGGTCGCAGGTCAACTACCTTCACTGATGTGATTACATTGACCTTTGGCTTCTGACCCGTGACCGTGACATTAGCCTTGGAGTAGAACTTTTTCGAATCATACCCATGTATCATGGGTATGTTTCTCACAACCGTTAGAGCTGGAGTACACGTCAAGGTCGTGGATCGATAGTCCACCTATAGGGTCATCACATATGTGAAGATCGTTGACCTCTGGCCCGTTTTTGTGAATTTCTGGCCCGTTTTTGTGACACGGGCAAACTCTAGGTCAAATCTAACCTCGAATTCGTAATTAGCTACCTAGAAAATACTTGGATATCGATTTTCACGTCAAAAATGACAAAGGGGTACTCTCATCGAATTTTGGGGTCGAAAAAAAAGGTTCGAGTACTTGATTCAAACAGAATACTGATTCGAGGTCGCTGATGACGAATCTAAGGTCACACTGGACCTTGACTTTGACCTTTACCGCAAAATCTAGTACCGAAAACTTCGGTATGACTTTGACGTTGTCGGAAGGTCACAAGATTTAACGGTATGACCTTGACCTTGATCATGGCATCAAAATGGAGGGTGAAATATTTCGGTATGACTTTAACCTTGTCATATGTCATCATGTTAAGAAACACGATTGTACATTCCGATGCCCACTATCGTATTCCTTCAGTTGAGATTACAGTTCAAGGCAATGTCATAGGTCAACGCAGGGGTCATGGGGTCATCACATACCAAAAGATCAAGGTCATACATTTAAATCTTGTGACCTTCTGGCAAGGTCAAAGTCATACCGAAAATTTCGACCCTCGATTTTGAGGTAAAGGTCAAGGTAAGTTTTGAAATCGGATTCCTAATCAGTGACATCGAAAATACTTCAGGACTAAGTTCGAATCTAATACTCGAAACCTTGTTTTCGATCCCAACATTCAATGAGGATACCCCTTTGAAGTTTTTGACGTGGAAATCGGTATGTAAGTATTTTCGAGATCTCTGATTAAGAACCCAGGGTTAGATTTGACCTACCTTGATTTAAAAAAAATCCAAGGTCACCTATCTTTCTAAGTTTGGCCGTCTCGGAAATTCGCAAAAAGTGGCCAGAGGTCAATGATCTTCACATGTGTGATGACCCTATAGGTGGACTATCGAACCATGACCTTGACCTGGACCTCAGCTCTCTAGGAATCTGAATGAGTGTTTCCCTTGACCCTTTTACCCACTGACCTATGCTAGAGGATATTGTCAAGGGCATATGCCAATAAGTAAACAATGTAAAATGATAACAATAAAACCAACGACAGTATGTAGGAATTCTAAGATATCGATGGAACTGGGTCCTTCTTCATCATATTTTCTTCTTCACAGAATGAGCTTGATACAGTTGCCGCCACATGGAACGATCACACCATTCGTCCTTCCAGAAACCGAGATGTTCCAAGCGGGCGACCTTCCATGATGTTTTTCACACCGGTGCTTTGGGGTGCCGAAAATCATATATGCAGAGTTTCCCAAGAAGAAATCGAACTTTCTAGGCAAGAAGTAGAATCTCGTTCTACAGTACCCTGTGACCAACATGTGTACGATGTGTGTATTGAGATATTGAGGCGGGATGGCTTAGATCCACCAACTACGCCGGAAGATGCTGTTGACTTATATGATTATCTGCGGGAAGAAATCACGTCAAGATTATAACAGACCTGGAAATAAAGGCGAATAGAAAATCCCTACCTGACGAAAATATAATCAACAGTGTGAAAGGCTTCGCGTAGGGTCGGGGTACCCTATAGT